>JAJJMB010010315.1:4666414-4690402 GCA_023531105.1 Papaver atlanticum | reverse complement strand
AAGTAAACATAAGTATAATTTGAAAAATCATCAATAAAAGTCATGACATATCTTTTTCCATTTCTATCTAATATACCTTCAAATTCACACAAATCAGAATGCACCAACTCTAAAGGCTCAGATTTTCTAATAACAGGTTTAGGGGAACTCTTGGTTATTTTTGCTTGGCCACAAGATTCACACTTTTCAAAATCATGCATGGATAGTTTTGGAATAAGACCTTTCTTGCTCATGGTATCTACTGATCTACTGTTCACATGACAAAGTCTAGCATGCCAAGCATTAAAAGTACACCCATATAAGAAGAAGATGCAATTTTATTCATTTCAACATTAAGCTTAAACATTCCATCTGTAGAATAACCTTTTCCTATAAACATTATTTTTTTAGTAATTGTATAAAGATCAGATCCAATAGTTTGATACAACCCAACCTTGTTGAGAAGATAGCCGGAAACAAGGTTCTTTCTCATTTATGGAGTGTGGAGAACATATTTCAGCATAAGTGTCTTCCCAGAAGTAAACTTCAGTCCTACCGTACCTGAACCTTTCACAATAGTGTTGTGGGAGTCTCCGAGCAACACTTTCTTATCCTTTGTTGCTGCATAACTCTTAAATAGGGACCTATCAAAACAATAATGGCGCGAAGCACCACTGTCTATCCACAACCCATCAGATCCATAAACCATGTAAAACTATGGGTCAGAAACCATGGCAATTATAACGCTTTCAACAGCATTAGCTTGTGCGTTATTCTTTCCTTTGTTATTCCTGCAATCCCTTGCCATGTGGTTTGGTTTACCGCAGGCATAACAAAGGAACTCAGAATTGGAATTATTAACATTTCTTGATAGGCGTGGGTTCTTGTTTTGATTAGGTATTCCTTTCCTTTTGTTCTGCTCAGGTTTCATATGTTTTTTCTTAGGTTTCAAGCTCGCTTGAGTCTGATTCTTATTGTTGGAAACAAAAAGAATTTCTTTCTATCTATCTTGTTTTCGTGCTTCCTCTTCAACCCTGATCTTAACAATCAAACTTTCAAGATAAAATTCCTTAGACTTTTGATGCAAAGCATTACGAAAATATTTCCAAGTGGGAGGTAATTTATCAATCATTACAGCTACTTGAAATTGTTCATAAATTGTCATACCTTCCGTCATAATTTCATGAGCTATTTTTCTGAAGTTCATGAGCCTGAGCAACAACTGATTTTTCATCCACCATTTAATATTTCATGTAGCGGCTTACAGCATATTTCTTTGATCCGGCTTCTTCAGTGTCGTATTTTTTCTATAAAGCATCCCACACATCTTTAGCAGTATCAAACGTAGAGTAAATTCATATAAATCGTCAGACAATGCATTGAGAATATAGTTTTTGCAATCAAAATTATCATCAACCCATTTGTCATTGGCTTTTTTTCTTCTTCAGCAGTTTGGGTCACAACAGGTTCTTCAGTTTATTTAGGAGTTGCACTTGCTGCAGCTGGAGGTTCTTTTGTCGCAGCTTCTGCATCTTTTGGATCAGCTGGTTTGATGGAGGTCACCATCATGTGCAACTTCATCAGTTTGAGGTAGAAGAACAACTTTTGCTTCTATCTTCTGAAATGAAGTCCTTAAAACTTGAACGGCTTAGTGATATCAGCAACATTTTTCTCTTCATATTCCATGGCTGAAGGATTCGTCTTAAAATTGTTGGAACAATTGTCGATTTCATACCTGAAAACAAATATTAGAACACAAAACAAAGTGACGGCGGAGTCACGACCAAGTCGTTATCTTTAAGACGTTTCGTGGCTCTGCCTTGAGTTTTGTGCAAGCAGGTCTATCTTCGTCATTACGTCCCCAGGATAAAACAGCCGAGAAAAACTCTCTTTCGATTTTTCACGCACACAATGATAAATCGATCCCTTCTACTCTCTATATTCTTGCTCAGAAAACTTGGTCTCTTGATTCACAAAAACAGTATATGGAACAATGAAAACTCATACCTTTCTGGTTCTCAAAACTGGCTTATTATAGCCTTCGCAATTAAGAATAAATTAATGGGAATAAATTTTGTTTTTAATTGTCTCCATAAAATCCTCTGTAACAGTCCAAAAACAGTCAAATAATTTATGCCAGAATAAATACAGTTTAATCCGTAATTAAAACCAGTGAAAACGTTTTGAATTTCTTTTTAAAAAAAAGCAAAAAATACTTTCCAAATTCAAGAGACCTCCCACGATTCCGACGGCCCCGCTCCCATACTATCAAGAGACCTCCCAAGACTCCGAAGGCCCCGCTCCCGGACTAATGTTATATATATATAATACATATACATAATCAGTAAGGGGGGAAGGGGGGATTCGATCCTGAGATCTTACCCTCCAGGCCCAAAATGCTTAACCATTGGGCCAAGCTCGAATTGTTGATATAAATGTACAAAATAATTCTTTTAAAAACATATATCCCAACAGGTTCCCCATTGCTCACCAACGTATCAAAAATTAGATGCTTTAAACCTTTTTTTAGCAAAATGTGTAATAAATTATTAAGCTGAAAAAGTAAAAATCTAACTAGTGCTGGTATAACATCCATGGGAGTGTATCAAATGAACTGTTTTAAAATCCATGTAAAAAATTAGAATAAACGTACAAGAATTAAAGAGATTTCTGGTGAGTGATTACTTGGAAAAACATGACTTTCTCTCTCATCGCTCTTCTCACCATTCTCCATTCTCTGCATTTTTTTTAGATCTTTAAGATTTAGAACCAATTAGATCCAATAGCAATCATTTTAGATTTTCCCCCGACCCCTACTTTCCTAAAACCAGCCTTAGATATGCATCCTCAACATCGTTACACACAAATAGATCGAAAATTCTTTAGATTTTCTTTCAAAAAAAAACAACCCTTCAACACAAATCACCCTAACGGAATTCTATCCTGCAGGTTCTACCTTGGGAATTTTCCCTTTACAACTCGCTAAGCATCTGTTTAATGTCCTGTTTGAAGATGCTAAAAATGGTGATGTAGGTAGAAACACATGGAAACATTCTGAAAACAACATCCGGTTTGTGGTAAATAAACAATCCAATAGTAATGGTTTTTATTTATACATCATTTTATCCAAACCCAACCCTAAAGCAGATCCGGTCTCCTTTTATATTCCTTCTGGCAACTATTATGAAGGATGGTTCTCAATTGCTACTGCTCTCGGTGAAATTCTAGAAGAGGTAGCATCTGCACAGAAACCTGTGCTCAAATCACCAATGAGCACAACAAATCGTACCTATGCTCAAGTTCTAAACTCAAACCCAAAGCCAACTTTCAACCATAAACCACAATCTTTACACCATAAACCCCAATCTTTCAACCCTAAACCTGCAAAACCATCCACTCACCGAAAATCTGCAACTCAGTCTTATTCAAAATAAAATTCATTAAAACCATCACCTTTTTACGGTGACAGTCTTGCGGCTGATACATCCGTTTCTCTATCTGGCACCGTTTATACAATCAACATCAAGCATTTTGATAGGCATAATTCTCTGGGTAAATGGGAAAATTCCTATGTGATCTCTTCCCCCATTCAAGTCGCCTCTTGGGTTGATATTGCTGCAGAACTCCGATCTCAAATTCAGTATCCATACCATATGGACTTATTTCCAATAAATTCCTACCAGGCAATTTTTAAAGGGGATGGAAATTTTACAAATTTTGAATTTTCGTTCTCTTTTGGGAATATGAATTTATCGGTGTTCAAATGGGATGATCAATTATGGAAGTCCAATGCTTATTGGGAAACAGATTATCATTTAGAGATTTTTGGCGTTCCCTATCAATATTGGTCATCTGAAGTTATGCGTTCATTGGGCAGTCTTTGTGGTGAAATCCTGCTGATTGATCCAAGCTCCCTAAAGCTACAGGATTTAACTGCCATTAGGATGAAGATCAGAAATACTAGGGGAATTAATCATATCCCACGAGCAGTGAAATTGATCACTGATTTGGGTATCTTTATTTCAAATATCTTAATCGCAGATAAGCCTAAGCTGAGTCACAGGAACCCTATACCTCAACCGTTTGTCCAGTCAAAGCGGAAATCATGCACTACAAATCTTGAAGATAATATCAACAAGGAAGTAACATCTCAGCCCAAAATTATCGCTCGTTAGCCGATTCAATTCAAGATCTGGTTATCATGGCAGAATCTGCGGCATCTGACTTGCCAAACAAGTAAGATTTTTTGAAATCTTCTGAACGGAAAGCATCGCATCATGGGTCAAAAAAAAGTCAAAAAAGAAACGTAAGCCAAAATCAAACAGGAAGAAAACTCGACAAGCTTGGATCCATACTCAGAAAAACTCGTTTAACCCTATACCAGTTGATGAAGCCACTGCAATGGACGTTGATGCACCACCTGCTTTTCACATTATCATCGATGATTTGGACATCCCCTCGACAATTCAACCAATCCAGAAACCGGCACCCATCACTCGTACCTTCCAACAAAAGCTTTTCTGCCCATCAAACCCATCCCAAGGTCAGTCAGTCCAATCATAACCATCCCTGATACCAATTCTTTCCCATTTTTACATACTCCCTGCTACAATAAGCCATCCATCCTTCAAACACCACAACCCATTCTTTCCGTACCTGTCCCAACATCCATCAAAAACCTGCAAGTAAACTTCCCATTACATCTTCAACATAACAACCAACTTATGGTACCGAACTGGGTTATCACAGAAGTTCAGAGACTCTTTCAACTAAGGATTACACTTACTGCAAGTTTTAGTGACATGCCCAATCATTCCAAGAGATTTTTCATGACTAAGATTTCTTTGAATGGTCATGTAGTTAAAAGTAATGCTCCAAAGCTTACTGCTCCAATCATTATGAAGGATTTTGCGGTTCAAACATTAATATCTCTAGATGGAGTCTTCTCTGACTCTATCAATGAACCTAAAGATAAAGCTATTCCTCTTGGGGGTTTAGAGGATACCTTCATCTCATTACTGGATGGTGATAGTTCAGACAATATTTCTTCAAGCGACACGCCAACATATCCACCAGGGTTTGAGCCCATACTTGAAGAAATAATAGATGATGCTTGCTCTCCAAGTCCCACTCCAAAAAGACTTGTGACTGAATGTAAGCGACTGGATTTTGATATTTCTCAAGAAGGATATTTGGGTTCCACAAGAAGCAGATGTAAGAAATTAGGGGGTTCTACTGTTGATCAATGAGTTTACAAATATTGTCTTGGAATGTAAGAGGGTTGTGTTCACCTAATAGAAGGCTCATTATGAAGAAGATGATACAATTACATAAAGCTCCCATAATAATCTTACAGGAGACAAAGATGATGCATTGCTCTGACTATGATATTCTCCAACTTTGTGGTCAAGAAAATTATGGATGGGCATTTCAACAATCCTTTGGTAATTCTGGTGGGATGATTACTCTATGGAATAAAGACTTGGTGGAAGTCACAGACTCTCTTGTGGGTGATTACACATTCTCAATCTTATGCAAAAACAAGACTGATAATTTTGAATGGGTTCTTACCAATGTTTATAGGCCTAACAAACCACATGAAAGGAAACTTTTTTGGGAAGAATTAGATAACAGTTGCAGATTATGGAATCTGCCTTGGTGTTTGGGTGGTGATTTCAACACTATCACAAAGTGTGCTGGAAAAAAAGGGTGCACTAGGATCAACAAAAGTATGAGGTGTTTCAACAAATTCATCTCCATACATAATCTTATTGACCTTCCTCTCAAAGGTGCAAGATTCACCTGGTCAAATGGACAATCTAATCCTATCATGTCCAGACTTGATAGATTCCTTATTTCACATTCTTTTGAAACCCATTACCCATTAGTATCTCAGTTAGCCAGAGCTAGACCTACCTCAGATCATATACCCATCCTTTTAGATATTTCTGATCCTTCTTGGGGACCAAGTCCTTTTAGGTTTGAAATTATGTGGTTCTTGGAGAATGGTTTCATTAACATGCTAGAAGAGTGGTGGTTATCTTTTTGTTTTGCTGGTACTCCTAGTATAATTCTCTGGTGTAAGATGAAGGCTCTCAAGGAAAAGCTAAAAGAATGGAATAGAGAAACTTTTGGTCATAATACTTCTAAGATGAAGCATATTCTCACTGAATTACAAGCTCTTAACAGTTTGGCTGAAGATGACCTTTTAACTGAAGATCAATTAAATGAGGAATTTAATCTAAAAACTGAGTTTGAAAAAGTGACTAAGATGGAGGAAGTAGCCTGGAAAATCAAATCAAACACAACTTGGATAACAGAAGGTGACAGCAACACACATTTCTTCATGAGCAAGACAACTGCAAGAAGAAGGCACAACAGAATTAAACAACTCTACATAGATGGCAAACTGGAGGATGATAAGCCAAAGCTTCAATAGCACATTGTAGACTTCTACAAGAACTTATTCAAAGAGGAAGAGATCATTATACCAGAATTGGAGGGCATCAATTTTGAGAGTATAACAACAACATAATCTAATATTCTTGATGCCAGTTTTATTGAAGAAGAGGTGTTGCAGGCAATCAAATATTTGGGACAGGAAAAGGCACCGGGATCAGATGGGTATCCTCTCTTGTTTTTCTCAAAATGTTGGAATTTTTTATAGACTGACATTATGAACACAGTTCATGAATTTTATGAGCATGGCAACATAGATGTGAAGCATAACTCCACCTTCATTGCTCTGGTTCCAAAAAAGGATTATGTGGAATCCATAAAAGATTGCAGGCCAATATGTTTACTTACTAGTACATACAAAATTATAGCTAAGATCTTAGCTACAAGATTGAATATGGTAATGCCAAAGCTCATATCACCTGTGCAGTGTGCATATGTGGAGGGAAGATGGATTTTTGATGGCACTTTAATTGCAAATGAACTTGTGGATTCAAGAATCAAATTTGGTCAGCCTGGAATTGTCTGCAAGATTGATCTGGAGAAAGCATTTGACAGAGTTAATTGGAAGTACCTAGAATCTGTCATGAGGAAGATGGGGTTTATCACTAAATGGTGCAAATGGATTAAATTCTGTTACTCAACAGCATCATTCTCAGTGCTAATTAATGGTTCTGCTTTTGGTTTCTTTGGTAGCACAAGAGGAGTAAGGCAGGGTTGTCCCATGTCAACTTTATTGTTCAATATTGCTATGGAGGGATTCTCTAGATACTTGGACAGAGCTGCAAATTTCAGTTTATTTAATGGTTTTTCAGTGGTGCAAGGTGGAACTGTAGTGAATCATTTGCACTATGCAGATGATGCTATTCTGTTTGTAGACATCAAAAAAGAATAACTCAAAAAACTTTTTTCCATTCTATATTGTTTTGATTTCATTGCAGGCCTGAAGGTAAACACCTCCAAGACAAGATTGATTGCTATTGGCAAAGTACCGCAACTGAATGACTGGGCTATTGATTTTGGCTGCAAAACAGATACATTGCCTTTCATCTATCTAGGAATTCCTTTAGGGGCTAAGGATAACAGCAAAGCAATCTGGGACCTTATCATTGAGAGATTTGACTCAAGGGAGGTAAATTGGCTCTTTTAAAGCACATACTCAGTTCTCTTCCAATGTACTACTTCTCCATTTTTAAAGCTCTCATTTCCATTATCAATATTTTGGAGAAGAAGATGAGAAATTTTCTTTGGAGGCATAGTTCTACTAGCAGTAAATGTTCACATCTGGTTAATTGGAATCAAGTGATGGCATCCAGGGAAAGAGGGGGTCTAGGTGTTCTTAATCTTAGACTCATGAATCAAGCTTTGTTAGCAAAATGGTGTTGGAGGTTTGGAGTTGAGAAAACTCATCTGTGGTATAAGATAATTGTTGAAAAGTATGGTTGCCCTTTCTCTTATTGGACTCCAGGTAGAGTGCATTCTGTTCATGGGATTTCATGTTGGGGAAATATTGTTGACACAAGCACACTTGTGGTAGAAAACTATTCTCTAAATATACATTCTGGTGCCAATATTTCTTTTTGGCATGATAGATGGAGGGGAGACGTTTGTTTTATGGATGCTTTCAATAATTTATACAAGCTTGACAGACTGAAAGATGCAACTTTAGCTCAGCATATCACAGAGGATGGCTCTTGCAAGTTTGATTTTAGAAGAACTTTATCAAATGATGAAGCAAACTCTTTTGCTGTTCTTATGAACATCATAGGCTCTACTCCACCATCTCTCAGTGCTGTTCCAGATACCAGAAGATGGTCTTTACAACATGATGGTACTTTTTCTGTTAAATCTTTATATGCAAAGATGAACAACAATGCTGGAGTTGATAACTCTCCTCATTCTTTTGCTTGGTCTTCTGGAATTCCATCCAATGTGAACTTCTTGTTATGGTGCGCTGTGCATGGGAAGTTAAACTCTCAGGAAATGTTGCAGATAAAAGGGTTTGATATCTACAGTTCATGCAGTCTTTGTGGTGATTGTCCAGAAACTCAAGATCATATCTTCATCCACTGTAAAGTTGCACACAAGGTTTGGTCTTTAATAACTCCTAATGATAATTGGTCCTGGGTTTTTCCAGAATCTATGTTAAACTTTGCAAGAACGTGGTACAATAACTATCTCTCTGGCAATGGAAAACTGGTTTGGAAGCTCATCCCAGCTGCAGTAGTATGGGTCCTTTGGAAGAAGCGTAATGGCAGAATCTTTGAAGAGAAATACTCTTACAAAACAGATGAGGAGTTATGCACTGAGGCAAAGACTTTAGTGCTTAGATGGGCAACTGATTTTGGTAATAGGATACACCTTAATTTTACTAGCACGGTGTACAATTGGAAACTTGTTTTTGTGTAACTTTTTTCTTTGCTTTGCTTTTCTTTACTACTTTTGGTAGTACTCTGTACATTCTTCTACTCTTAATAATATTCTCTCTTCCGATCAAAAAAAAAAAAGAGAGAGATTTCTGGTGGGAAAAAGACGAGAATAGTAAGAATAAAAAACGGAAAAGACAATTCAATTTATCATTAAGGCTTGAAATTTTTATTGCAAAAATTGCAAAACTGGGATGGGGGAGAACCCGAAATCTATATGTGGTATCATTCTAAAATCCAAATATCATCCTATATGTGACATCCTTCGTATGCAAGATAAACCAAATATAAGGGGGAGGTGAATTTGGAAGAGTAGGAAATGTATATTCTGAATAAGTAACCGAGAAAAAAAGAAAGAAAGAGCAAGCACCAACCGATGGTCAAAGACTCAAAGGGTAAGGAAACTTTGTTGTTCACGGGGGTTAGAACGTGCCTGGCTCGAACGTATGAGTAAAAAAGTTAAACTGTGGTGTACTGGTATGCACGTCAGTTTAAACTGGAGACAATTGTGTTGTTGGTACAACCACAATCAATAACTTGTACGGGAGTCGGTGTAAGAAACTAGTACGTATTTCATGGAGTCCAAATTTATTCACATATTTCAACGTGTAATTTTATGGAGTCCAAATTTATGCATGCATTTCAACGTATAATTTTATGGAGTCCAAATTTATGCACCCCTCTAAAATCGGAGTGCACGTTCCGGATGCCATTTAGATTTCTTATATGATAGTCGTAATGCCTTTTTTTCCGGTGGTGATGCTGCATTGTTATTAAATACGTTATTAAAGACGATGATCTACTTCGGAAATTAATAACGATATTGATCGCGATGATGTCAACTTGGCCTTATTACTTCTCTACTGTGGAAGCATATAACATATATGATGTTGATGATCAAGATTCTAAAGATCGGGAATCAAAATGGTTTAAAATTATAACCATTAGAAAGATATCAATTTCGTCGACGGAATGGAGAATAGTACAATTTCGGGTTTTCTTTTTAAGTTTTGAAATCTGTAATGTTATTACTAGTTGTTTCTTTTCATTTATTTATGATGTAACTGATGGTGTAACCAAAATCTCATATCAATGAAATTATCAGGCATTTCCTTTTTCCTTCAAAAATAAATAAAAAGAATTCTTTTTAACAAATTCATAAATTACCAGTCTTTCCATTATGAGAGCAGAGCTAAAGCTGATGGGTGACCGATGCCACAGTAGTACCGTGGTAAAATTATTGGATGATTTTTAAATCCGGAACACATCAACGCCAAATTTTTATTTTTTATTGATATAAAATAAAAAGACCAACGGGGTGTGGCAAAATATGATATTAGTATTTTACCATATCACAGTTTCCTTCCACTCGAGATTTGCTTCTTCGCTTGGCTTGCATCATTGGATAGAATTGTGGCGGTCGATAAACTCATCAGTTGGGGATATGATTATGACAGCAGTTGCTTTCTTCGTGGTAACACTTCAGAATCCTTTTCTCATTTACTTCTGTAATGGGACTACTCTTCTCAAATTTGGGACTCGATAATTTTTGTAACGCGTCGCTTTTATTTCCCCAACTCTATCTTGGAACTTTTTAAGATATGGCCCCTCGTATTAGTTCTAATAAGATTGGAATTGCTCTGTGATATTTTATACCCGCCGCAGTTATATGGGGAATTTGGGGAAAAAATGTACTTTCAAAGGAAAAGTCAGAAGTAATTGAGAAGTCAGTACCAGCTACCAACATCTAAGTCTCAGATTATTTTGCCAATCATTGGTTTGGTTGTTGGCATGCTCCCTCCCACCGTGAAAGTAGGGAACCCTGTAATTGTTAAAAATCCACTTCAATTTAAGGAATTTTTGGATTATTTTGTGCGTTAAAATAGCTCCACCAAATAATTGTTTGCATCCGGATCATTGTATTAAAAATTGGGATTAGTTTTTCGCCCCTTAGTTTTCTTATGTTTTTTTTTCCTCTTCGTCTCTTTCTTTATTTCTTTCTCCCTCTCATTAAATTTTATTTATGTACTTAATTTTTATCTCTTGTAAATGTTGGTACATGAATAAAGTTCTTTCTTATTCGAAAATAAAAATGAAAATCCTTGTAAGGTGGCTAAAGAATGTGCCCCCACGTGACAAGTCCTTGAAATAAAGCGAAAAATATGGTAATGAAATCAAAATTTTATAGATCGGATGTCCTTGATCATGCATCAGTGAGACAAGGTGCTTTAAAAATCTTCGCCGAGTTTGTTCAACAAATTCTAGGCATCCCTTTGGAGTTTTGTACTATCATTTTCTGCTCCACCGCTTTCTCAAGTCCTTGGCAGATAACTCAACCTTCCCCATCAAAGCCGACCCTGAGATTAGATGGCTCCCGCACAAATTTGATCGTAGGGCTTATCACAAGGTCAAAAGTGAAAAGGCGGGGGTATAACAACCACACCCAATAATTCGTTTGGCAATCTGTATGGACTAAACTCCAATATAAATCCGAGAGAACCAACTTAAAAGTGAGACTCAATCAAGATATATATAACAGAGCTTTATCTCTTTCTCAATACAATCAACAAATCGAACAGATAGAAATCTATGAGCCTGATTGATAAGAGAAATAACTTGGACGGTACCAAAGACCAATGCCCAAGTGTCAATCAAGTTATATCAAACCAAAAACGTCGGATTTATCAATTGTGATTGAACTACGCACAACCTGTGATATTTCAATTATATAAACAAATATAATGCGGAAAAGAAATAACACAGACACCAGAAATTTTGTTAACTAGGAAACCGCAAATGCATAAAAACCCCGGGACCTAGTCCAGCTTTGAACACCATACTGTATTAAGCCGCTATAGACACTAGCCTACTACAAGTTAACTTCCGACTTGAATGTAGTTGAGCCCTAACCAAGTCTCATATCGATTAAGGTACAGTCGCGTTCCTTAAGCCTCTAGAACCACGCCGGATTCTGCGCACTTGATTCCCTTAGCTGATCTAACCCACAACTAAGAGTTGCTACGACCCAAAGTCGAAGACTTATAAACAAATTTGTCTCTCACAGATATGTCTATCCTTTATTCTTTTTGTTCCATCTTTTGATCAAAGATCAAGGTGAACAGAAGCCAACTAATACCCCAGACTTATACTCCCGAAGAGCAGCCTAGAAATATCAGTCACCTCACAATAACCCAACTGATTAACATAAAAAGTTATTGTGGAATCACAAGAGTCATAGAGGAAGAACCGTTGTGATTACTTTTTATATCTTACCTATCAGAGATAAATCTCGAGTAAATCTTAGAGAAGATAAAACTCAATACGATAGAACAAGTAAGATCAGAATACGTAACTACAGAGAAAATAGTTGGATCTGGTTTCACGAATCCCAAATGAAGTTTTCAAGTCGTTAACCTAATAATGGTTTTGGAAAACCTAGGTTAAAGGAGAATCGACTATAATGCAACTAGGACACAGGAAAGTGTCTGGATTAGGTTTTCCAGTTGCTAGAGTTCTCCCTTATATAGCCTTTCAAATCATGGTTGCTTACAATCAAAGCTAAGATAGATTAGTATGACATGGCTGCAAGTGTCGCATAATGATTGCGCATCACAGTGTTGCAGGCCAAGTCAGTACTCCGCCGTAAGGGAGCATTGCAAAGCCATAATAGCGGTATACTGTATAGACTGTCAAGCACTAAGGTAGTGGCACCCTGCAGCCAGTGAAGCGCAAGAGTGGCGCTACACTGTAAATACATTTGGCTAAGTAATGAAGCTTATTGGCCGACACAATAAGGCTTCATTGAGGGATTGGCAAGACATGGCCAAAGTTGACAGATGCAACATGCGATGTTGGCATTGATGCATATCCGTGGAATCGAGTTGGCCCAAACTCAAGGATGATGCAAGAGTGAATAATAGGCCAGGAGTTGGTGTATGGCATTAGTTCAAGGATGGACAAAGCTTGAACAATGCAAACAAGCTAACAATGCAAGAGTGGCATTGTTATTGTCAAGCAAATTGGCTAAGTGAAGCATACGATGCATGAGTAACCAGAATGAGCTTAAAGAGTTGGCCTCGATGATTGAAGAACAAGGATTGTCCGTGCATTAGCTTAGAGTGATAAGCATGCAGGGCCAAGATGGTGAGCTTTAGAGCGAGGCAGAATTCAGTAAAGCACAACAGTGGTTCAATACGGCTCAAGTGACGGTTACGAGTTGGTTACGAGCTTCACAAGCATGCCAATGACGCGAGACAAAGTAGAACGGTTATAAAGGGAGTTTATAACCATGTGGGAGTGTTCATAACCACCAAGAACAGATGTGGCATCATTTGGCTAGACAACACAAAAGGTGGCAGTTGAAAAGCAAGCTGGCGGTTATGAAAACTACCTGATGGGACACATGGATGTTCCATGCGTGTGCAAGTGTTGTGCACAGTTTTGGCCATTGTAACCACTGTATAAATAATCCTAAGGAGTGGGAAAATCAGTAGGCTTACATAGGAGAAAGTTTTGTAGACATGTAGTCTCATACTTGAGAGAATAAGGCATCACCAAGAGGGTGATGGCCTGTTTGGTCCATGCGATGGACTGTTTGATGTAATCTTCCTTTAGTGCAATAAAATGGGTTTGTTGCAGTATGTCTTTGTGTTGATTTGTTGCTGATGTTGTGAGATTGTCAATTGGAAATGATGTATAGCAGAACTTCTTATGCTTATGGGGGCATAAAGAGTTAGAGAGAAAGAAGAGTAAAGACTTCCGTTGTGTATTGCCTTATGAGTGAAGGCAGATGTATACTTTGGTGCAAGTATTTAAGGATGGGTGATTTTGGGTGAAGTTGATTCACTGAACCAAAATCATTGCCGTTCATGTCCCATGAAAATTTTAGGCGATTAAATGGGCATGTGACACTTAGTAACAAAGCATTCAATATTCATTGTTAGATGAACTCCTAATTTAAGATTTAAGCTAAGTCTGCTTAGAAATTAAGCAATCAATCTCCACCGTTAGATGGTCTTACCTTGTTACACACAAATGAAATATACTTATATATTTAGATATGGGTAACCGTACCTAAACGTGTATATTGGGTTGGCTCAATAACAGTTAACCGAAGTTAGCCATATGAACACTTTTGTCTTAGCCGTATTCATCTAACACATTTAGATCAAATATGATGATCAATCAATCATGATAGATATTCAAATGAATCTAATTGTGTTTCAAATAGAGTTGTTCAATTGTTCACTATCTCATAGAAATATTCATGAACAAATTGAAATGAAATCGGATTGATTTGTAATCGTACAAAGTACTCATACAAGAATCAATTCATGAACATTAAGCCACGGTTTGCAAAGTTAATTTGCATTCCTTAAATCATAAATGTTTAGTTCATGAGTATGAGAATCATACATAACCGATTTTAGAACTTAACTACTGTGTACGCAAACTGGGTACGCGAATAGCAGCTCCGGACATTGGCCTAAACAAGCCGTTCGAAAACCCGGTTCGCAAACAACCGTTCCGGACCAAACTCAGGTAAACCCATTCGCATATTAGGTACACAAACAAGAGTTCCGGACCTGAATCATCACAACACAGTTTGCATACAGGATATGCATACCGTGTTGTATCCAGACATGGGTAATCTTTCTAAACTCTCATTTCAATCATTGAAACATCCTTAGAAGACGACAATGGTAATCTCACACATACCATTAGCTTCAAGTAATTTTCAAGTGATCGAATGATCAATACGAAACTTCCCAAGCTAACATCAAATGACTGTCTCACACAAATCATATAAGATGTTCAAGGTAATTTTCACATGATCATCTTTTGACTTAATATTTAGTTTCCAACAAATGAATTGTCTCCAACTAAACTCGTCAAGAATACGATGAACATAGCTAAAGCAAAAAGCAAACTCGGCTCGAAATATCAAATGTGTATAATGTAAAAGTCTATATAGCTATACGACATAGTATCATTAGAAGATAGATTAGAATAGATTTCTGAGTGATAAAAAAGTTTTAGCCTCCACATACCTTTTGTTGATGAAGTTCCTCCAAGCTCCTCCGTAGATCTTCTTCTTCAATTGGTGAACGTCGTGAAGTCTAAAGCTCAACTACACATTCTATCCTAATCCGAGACATAGCTATAAGAAGACTAGAAATCAAGTATATGGTTTTGATCAACTAAACTTGACAAACAATCTTGAGATAGCAGCGCTTGCGAGTTCGACCAAGCAAACCTATAACAATCTCCCCCTTTGTCAATTTTAGTGACAAAACTATCAATACATATGGATTATAAAATAAATAAACTTTTTAACTTCTCATCCATCATGCTTGATTCCCTTGGCTCTTCAACTTTCCTTGAATTCTTCGCTACTCCAAGTACTCCAGCAATTCTGAACGTGTTCAACTCAGCATCATTGTTGTTGAAGATCCGTAGCCATAACAATAAGAAAACAGATGTTCTCAATCATTGTTATACAGTGTCATAGTATTATTATATCAAATCAAAGTACAATTGCATCACAACTTTGAAATAATACTATGGTGATATGTATCACTCCCCCTTAGTCAATACTTCCATCTCACAATGAAAACCACCCCCCTTACATAATGATCCGTAAACCATATGTATGTAGTGTGAACTACCAAATAATTCTCCCCCTTTTTTTCAATATAAATTGGCAAAGGTACGAAAACTACGGGATCATAATGAAATTCTCAAAGAGATAATTATGACTAAAATAGAACATATCAACTTTGTTTCGATGATTTCACATAGTCGAAACTTAGTGTATTCATCAAGGAGTTTATAAAGATACAAGATAACTCCTACAATATTCCACAGCCGCACTCCACACAAAGATATGGCAATTAAGCACAAGATCATTTAAGAACTCTCCCCCATTTGATGTCATTCCCAAGAGAACAACATGAGCGACCTTACTTTTACAAGAAAAGAAAGATATCTTTGGACGAGATTTGTTAATGTCCAAAATATCATCGATTAAACTACTCACAATAGAACCTTTATGATTAATTTAACCGGAAATCACTCAACATAAGAAAACTTAAGGAGTCATACAGTACTTTCACATAAAAGTGGATCAGTAAAAGATCAATACTGCGGAATTTTCAAAAGTTCATTCTATCTTTTATCAATATTTGCATAAAGACATAATAGACTTAACTTTTTTTATGATATACTAGCACAGTTCACGAACGTAAAGGCATGCATCTCATAAGCAATTGCAATATATGAAATCAAAAAGATTAAATACTGCAAAAATCATCTTCCAAATAACTTAGAGTTTAAATAAATAAATCTAAAAACATTGCAAGATGAAAATCGTTGGAAATAGCTATGTGTAATCACAATAATTGCTATACCAAACCCCAATTATCCTTCTTAAAGATAAGAATAAATTCTCATAAGAAGTTTCCTAAACAAAATAGTGACAAAAGATAAAGAAGCTAATCATCATCTTCATCATCATCGGAATCCATCCAAGAGGCTTGAACTTTATCCATTTCTTCCTTGATTTCGAGAAATTTTATGGCAATCACACACAATTGTTCTTGCACACATTTTACCTTGGAATTGATCTTAAAAACACCCTTGTGAATTTGTTGAAGAAGACCCAAGGTGGTACGATCACAAGAACCGTACGTCAAGAGTATCACATCTTTGTCTTTTGTAAAAATTCGTCTTCATACGTTTGATGATACTTAGAAGAACTGTTTTGGGAGTTCCAATAGAGTTGCCAATGGGAACAATGGAATGTGCACTACATATTTGCCCAATTAAGCATGGAAAGCCTAACTTCTTGTTGGATGACGTCATTCAGACCATTTGAATAATGATAAATCCACAAATATCAAGACCTTGAGCATCGATTTCAAGGAAATAGACCAACTCTGCAAATTCACGACTCCACCGAGAGTTCTCAATGAGGGAGAAAGATTAGAAATGCCACGAAGATCCTCAAAGAAATACTAAGATCTTGGGTAGGAAATTTCCCTTTTATCAAATAAAAATTCTTGTGGCAAAGGCCATACGAAATGGTTTCATAAGATGGCCTTTCTCCTTTTGGTCTAGGGAGACAAAAATTGCCCAAAGAAATTTTGGTAATCTTTGAAATTAACTCTCTATCAACTAGAATCTTTTTCTTATTTATCATAGTCTTGAATACCAAATTATCAAGATTAACATCATGGATGTTAGCATAAAAGAATCTTATAAGAGTGTCAAATCCTTAACCAAGACCATTGAAGATGTTACCAAGATTATACTTCTCAAAACACACCAAATCTTCTTTATGACCACTTTCCTTTACCAATTTCTTCTCTAGTATGAATCCACTAGAAGAAATCTTTTCAAATGTCTTACTACTAGAATCATTGATGAATACAATTCTAATAGAGTCTTCGTCACTTGAAGCAATCAATCAATCATGATAGATAATCAAATGAATATAATTGTGTTTCAAATAGAGTTGTTCAATTGTTCACTATCTCATAGAAATATTCATGAACAAATTGAAACGAAATCGGATTGATTTGTAATCTTACAAAGTATTTATACAAGAATCAATTCATGAACATTAAGCCATGGTTTGCAAAGTTAATTTGCATTCCCTAAATTATAAATGTTTTAGTTCATGAGTATGAGAATCATATATAACCGATTTTATAACTTAACCATTGTGTTCGCAAACTGGGTACACGAACAACAGCTCTGAACCTTGGCATAGACAAGTCGTTCGCAAACCCGGTTTCCGAACAACCGTTCCAGACCCAACTCAGGTAAACCCGTTCACATACTAGGTACGCAAACAAGAGTTCCGGACCTGAATCATCACAATACAGTTCGCATACTGGATATGCATACCATGTTGTATCCAGACATGGGTAATCATTGAAACGTCCTTAGAAGACGACAATGGTAATCTCACATATACCATTAGCTTCAAGTAATTTTGCCAACCATCAAGTGGTCTGATGGTTGGTATGCTCCCTCCCACTGCGGAGGTAGGGGTTCGAATCCCGTAATTGCCAGAAATAACTCCTTATAAGGAGTTAAGAATGTAGCCCAAGACCACTCTTCCAACCCATAAAAAAAAAGCTTCAAGTAATTTTCAAGTGATCGAATGATCAATACGAAACTTCCCAAGCTAACATCAAATGACTGTCTCACACAAATCATATAAGATGTTTAAGGTAATTTTCACATGATCATATTTTGACTTAATATTTAGTTTCCAACAAATAAATTGTCTCCAACTAAACTTGTCAAGAATACGATGAACATAGCTAAAGCAAAAAGCTTCCAACACGTATTTCAAGAAATAGATAAGTGAGATAATCGGCTCGAAATATCAAATATGTATAATGTAAAAGTCTATATAGCTATACGACTTAGTCTCATTAGAAGATAGAATAGAATAGACTTATGAGTGATAGAAAAGTTTTAGTCTCCACATACCTTTTGTTGATGAAGTTCCTCCAAGCTCCTCAGTTGATCTTCTTCTTCAATTGGTGAACATCGTGAAGTCTAAATCTCATCTACACATTCTATCCTAACCAGAGACATAGCTATAAGTAGACTAGAAATCAAGTATATAGTTTTGATCCACTAAACTTGACAAACAAGCTTGAGATAGCAACGCTTGCGAGTTCGACCGAGCAGTGCTCTAACAAAAAGTTTGTCTTTCTTTTTGTTAGAGAATAGCTAGGTTGAACCCACCAAGCGTTGGTATGTCAAGTTTGGTTGTCATATTTTAGTATCAAAAATCATCTAAAGTCGCTTGATTAAATGCTAGAGTCAACTTCGTTTAGGTTAGACTAGAAAGTCTAGGAGTGTTGAGACATACAAATATTACTCCGGAGACCTGAAGAATGAGAAGAAGTAACGACTACAACGACGACATCATCCTTCCACTTGAGGTTAGTAATATTGACTTGAACTTGTTTTCATTCCTAACGTATCTTTCAAGTCGTGTTATATTGAAAACATAACATGTGAAGCTTGTATATAAATAATACTCTAGTAGATTGACATGATCATAATAGTATGGTCATAGTATTAAGGAATTATATTACGAAGTATAACGCTTATCTTTTAAACTTCGTAGATATATATGACATCGACATAATCTTTTATACAGTTTTGTGATTATGTGAATGGGTTCTGATAGACGCATTATTGTGTCTAATATGTCTCAATTGTATATATTGTTAGTGTTCGATTTTGTATTTATTTTGTTATTTTATGTCTTTGTAGGTATTTTTAGAGAAATAAGCTCTTGCGGCGAAATTGGCTCGAAAAGTGGTGTTTTACACCCCAGGATAGAGTACTAAAGGCACCCCAGAAATGCACCGGAAGCACCCCAAAAATGTGTCGGAGGAACCCCGGAAAAATTACTTTCTACGCCCAAAAATTACTATTTGCACCCCATAAGACAAGTGCTAAAGGGACACCCGTGCAGGATTAGGGGGAGGACATGTTCTTCTCAAATTCAAAAGAATATTTTTGGCGGGAAAATAAACTTATTTCTCTGTCAAATTTTCGATCGATTTTTGGACGTGATTTAGTGAGATTCAATCCCTGAAACTTAATGGGTAGACGTGATATGACCATAGAAAGCTGTTATGGGTGTCTGTTTGGATTAGAATTGGCTGTAATCATCGCATGGAGCAAAACAGAGTTACACACATTTTCACGGGATAACATGAATTACAGTGAGTTCGATGCCTGTAATGCACGAGTTTGGAGTGTGTTCGACCGTAATGGATACAAATAAGGAGATTGGACTTCTAAAAACGCGTGGAGGAGCTAAACAGAGAATGAAAATCTTGATTATTCCCGTATCAAGAATAAAAGATATTGTGAATATTTCGGAATTAATGGAGGAGATTCAACGCCTGTTTTTGGTATAAATAGAGTCCCTGGGAGACATAGAGAGAGAGTTGGGAGCAGTTAGGAAGAACCAGAGAGTCGAGAAATCAAGTGGCAGAAAAACTCCATTTTCTGCTGCTGTGAAGAACACGAAGAACATTGGACGCACGCAGAACGTCGTTTTTCAACAGTGACAACGACAACTGTTTGTGGGTCGTATTGCGACAGTGTCAACAACACTTCATTTTTATCGTTCTCTGTAACAGCTCGGTTTGTAACGAACAAAAGTGTTACAAACCCGGTTTTTATCAATTTTTCTCCTATTTCATCATTTGTGAACCATTTTTGAGCATTAATAAAGATGAATTTTGAGCATATTTCCATGATAATGATGAGCTAATTCTCGCGTAACCAAGACATGGAGGAAGCTATTGTTGCATGAATAATTGGTAATTATTTTACTTTTCTCTAATTTTGCAATTTATAATTCACTCAAATTACTGCTTTGCAGAATTTTAATTATTTGCATAATTTTTCCTAATTAGTTGTGATTCAATTAGATAGGTTATGCTTTGGTTAGATAATCTATGCTTAAGGGATACAATTAATGTTTGAGAATATGCTTGATAATTTGTGAATTAAGAAAAAGAGATTTTAAAAATAATTAGAGTTTTGGAATCTTTATCATCATTTATTCATATGTAATAGTGGAATCTAGTGTCTTGGTTATTTTCACTCTAAAAAAAAAACAAATTTGGATTAAAATTTTCTCTACTTTTAGTTTAAATTAATCTAGCTTTCACAAGTCTTACGAACTCATTCTTACCACTGTCTAAAATTACATCAATTTTTGGCGCCGCTGCCGGGGATTTGTTTTTAGATTTAGAGTTTTTAGATTTTTATTCTTTTGTTCTTTTTTACGTTTCTTGGGTATTTGTCTTTTTGTTGCAGGTTTTGAATCAAAGAGGAATTGGAGACGAAAGACCTGGGGGATTAAAAGCTAGACAAAGCAAAAAGAACGGAGAAAAGACGAAGATTTTTATTTTATTTTATTTTTATTTTTTATAATTAATTAGATTTTATTTTATTTTATTTTTATTTTTAGATTTTATTTTTAGAAACTGTAAATAGGATTTTATTTTGTGTAAATTTTTATTTTTGGACATTTTTATTTTTATTTTTGGGACATTGAACTTTAATTATTTTTAAACCCTACGGAAGGGTACATTTTTTTTAATATATAAACTGTTTGCAGGGAAGGACGACGATTACGATATCGTCTCGGCCCCTCGGGTTCGTACATGACATAGGAGTCGTGGCCCGAGTCGACTACAACCGTTTCATCGCCCGTCTGGTACGGGAGGTAAGCTTCTAAACACCCGTGAATCCCCTGTCAGCGGGTTTACTGTCTTCCTTAAGGTGCATATATGTTGAGGTTTTGAATACGGACTTTAATTTCCTAGTAAAGGGAAAGGCCAGGCCATACAAGATAAGGGTTCGGATTTCATCACCGTTCTCTTCTTGCCCTCCTTAGGAACACATAACCTACGCGAACCCAAGCTTAAAATACTGATTAGAACGAGACCGATAGGGTAACGAGCTTGTAGGAAAGTCATTCAAAGGGAAGTATTGGGTATCTTATTAGCTTAACTTAAAAGTTCAGGAAGATTACTGTGAGTCGACTAGAGCCGCCCTAACGGGAAACGTTGCCAAAGAGGTGGGGGTATCAAAGCTCCTCTGAGCTTCCCCTACTTCTCTTCGACTCACTTTATTCGGATCGATCTAGAGAGGTTTGCTAAAACGATACCTAGTTGCCTTTTGGAGGAATAGAAGCTGGTCTAGAAACAATCTAAGGGAGCCATCATGCTTTTTGTTTGCTAGATTCAATAGGTTTGATTTGGTCGAGTCAGCCTTGTTTGTGATTGTGTAGAATTCCTCTGTAGTTTGTATTTTCGGGGTGATGAATCCTTTTCAGGAGACGCCACCTGAGATGACGTTACGAGATTATATGAGTAGAAATTCTCATTATCAGGAGACGCCACCCGAGATGACGTTACGAGAGTATATGAGTAGAAATTCTCATTATCAGGAGACGCCGCCTGAGATGACGTTACGAGAGTATATGAGTAGAAATTCTCATTATCAGGAGACGCCACCTGAGATGACGTTACGAGAGTATATGAGTAGAAATTCTCATTATCAGGAGACGTCATCTAAAATAACTCTTGGTGAATATATGCAAGGGAAACGACATTGGGATGTTCCAACGGTAAGCGAGGAATCACATCTAATGATCTACGAGAAGTATTATAAACACAGACCGCCTAGTTTGGAACAAAGATTAAGAATTCTTGAATGTCAGAAATTATATTATGATGATGAGGAGGAGAATAGTACTGACGAAGAATCTGAAATATGTAGGCATAGTGATCAGGAAACTATTAATCCAATTGAGCTTTCTAATAATGATATTATTTCTAGTTCAAATCCAAATAATTTTTATGATTATTCACCTGTTCAAAAGGACGAGGATTTGATTAGGGATACCACCGTTTTAGACGATGTAGTTTTTCCTTTTGATTACGAAGCCTATAGTGGTTTAGAGGAACGGGTTTATTATGAAAATGCTGTTTTAGAGTCTAGCGACTTAGAAACAATAGTCTTAGACAAAGAAGATAGACCCGTAGAGATGAGTAAAGATGCACTACCTGATAATAACTTAGAAGAATCAATTGACCATTTCCAAGAATCTGATGATCTAGAAATTAGGGAGATTGTGACTAGTCTATCTAGAGACACTGAAAACTCTAAGTTTGGGGGTGATTATCACTTTCCTAGTGCCTTACCTTTAACTCTCAGAAAGTCCCCTCACTTAGGACTTGATATCTGTGCCTCGACCATTTTACAAGATTACCTTCATACTCGTTTTCCCGAACCTAATGATGTCCAGGAAGAAGTTCAGTCGTTAGAAACCCATCCTCTGGTTGATGTGGTTTGCCCAGGCTATGATACCCAGATTGACTTTGTTTTCCCACCAAATAGTTTTCTTCCAACTGTGGGAACGTTTATATTTCAAATGTGTCACTTATCAAGTTCTGAGACTAAGCCTAAGTACTTTAGGTTAATAGAATCGACACATTTACTTAAGAATGACCACTACTTTCAATGTGATCAATTATGTAAGTCAAATCAGATTGACTTAGAGGATCCTCAGTTATTTAGGTTATTATTATGTGCTTCTAAGTTCCTATTTGAGTTTTTCCAGACTTTAGGACCTAATGATTCAGATCCCACCTATGAGGAAATGCAGCCAATGAAAATATTTTATCTAGACCCTTTCATAGAACCTGAACCTGAACCGCAGTTAGCGATAGTTATCAGGGAACTAGGTAAGGTCATGCGATACTTGTTCACTTTCTTAGCTTATTGTTGTTTCCTATGGTCATCTCAATTTGGTTTTGAAGACCCACAGTTATTCCGACTACTGTTATACGATTCGAGGTAACTAATCCTTTCCAATGTCTGGCTGAAGACTTTAAACTTAGCACTTCTTGGGAGGTAACCCATTCTCATGCAAATGGCACACCCATTCTCATGCAACACGGTAATATCTTTCCTTAACTCTTTTGCTTCAAATGATAACAGTTTCTCCTTGTTCATGCTTTTAATTTCATCTTTAGAACATTGAGGACAATGTTATATTTAAGTTTGGGGGTATGGGAAAAGCTTTTTAGTTGCAATAAATAAACTCCAGAGCCTAGAAATTTATGCTTATTAAGGATGGCACTAACCAACTAAGTGGATGGAAGCATTTTGGTTTTAGGAGTTGAGGAACCAATCTGAGTAGATGGAAACATCTATAAGAGTCTATTCGTAAAAGCACAGAGCTCAGGTGCTAGAAATAACATGATAGTTTCGCCATATCTCGTTGAGTCCTTTTCACTTCTGTTTTTATTTTCTTTTTAAAAAAAAAATGTTTCTCTAAGTGATTAGGTGGGGCTCACAATTCAAGTTGTTACCAATACTAGGGTGAAATAGAGTGATTGAGATAGCAAAAAAAAAAAAAAAAAAAAAAAAAAAAAAAAAAAAAAAAAAAAAAAACAGACCAATAGACCAATCGGAATAAATTGTAACACTTGGATAGCAATATGTGTGTGTTCTCTCTGTCTCCGTCGCCTAAACAAGCGTGGAATGCAGGATCCACGGGAAT
>JAJJMB010010315.1:4635939-4666314 GCA_023531105.1 Papaver atlanticum | reverse complement strand
TGTGTTTTCCCTGTCTCCGTCGCCTAAACAAGCGTGGAATGCAGGATCCACGGGAATTACCATGTAATCTGCTGACAAGAAAGCATGCGCTTGGATCCACAAGATCTAATCATGTTGTTAGTTCTAAATAAATAAATAATAAATGTGTGTTCAATAAATCGACCGCTGGTTCCCTTGTATATGCCAGACGAGTTGATCTAGAATTAGGGTTATTGACCACTGGTCCCCTTGTATATGCCAGTTGTGTTGATATTAGTCAGACCGGTATCTCAGTCCATTAGGATAGGTTCATCTTGGCGGAGGCCTTCAGACAGATATGAGAAAACACCGTTCACCTAGTCAACATCAAAACCATCTATGTTTTTCTATATCCATCTCTTAATCTTTCCATGTGATTTATTGACTCCGGATATTGATGTCCATAGTGAAACTATCTGAGTAGAGCTCTGTCACTTATATACGAATTTTAGTGCAAACTCGTGTACAGCAATTGGAATTTCGCATCAGGGTACTTCCTCCCGTAATCAATAAGTATGCCAACAAAGGAGGTTCTTTAGTGCCATTTCAAGGTTCTGCGTAGATAGCTAGGGTCTGGAGTAAAGGTTTTGTGGGTACACCTCTGGTAAACCCTCCCGAGACTATAACTCGGCCACTAGGGCCACCTAGGGGTTTAAAGTCTTGTTGAACATGCTAAGTGCAATCGACGATGCCTGCGACAGTGAGTTATGATTTCATTTTGTAGATTAAATTTGCTCGGGACTAGCAAATAATAAGTTTGGGGGTATTTGATAGACGCATTATTGTGTCTAATATGTCTCAATTGTATATATTGTTAGTGTTCGATTTTGTATTTATTTTGTTATTTTATGTCTTTGTAGGTATTTTTAGAGAAATAAGCTCTTGCGGCGAAATTGGCTCGAAAAGTGGTGTTTTACACCCCAGGATAGAGTACTAAAGGCACCCCAGAAATGCACCGGAAGCACCCCAAAAATGTGTCGGAGGAACCCCGGAAAAATTACTTTCTACGCCCAAAAATTACTATTTGCACCCCATAAGACAAGTGCTAAAGGGACACCCGTGCAGGATTAGGGGGAGGACATGTTCTTCTCAAATTCAAAAGAATATTTTTGGCGGGAAAATAAACTTATTTCTCTGTCAAATTTTCGATCGATTTTTGGACGTGATTTAGTGAGATTCAATCCCTGAAACTTAATGGGTAGACGTGATATGACCATAGAAAGCTGTTATGGGTGTCTGTTTGGATTAGAATTGGCTGTAATCATCGCATGGAGCAAAACAGAGTTACACACATTTTCACGGGATAACATGAATTACAGTGAGTTCGATGCCTGTAATGCACGAGTTTGGAGTGTGTTCGACCGTAATGGATACAAATAAGGAGATTGGACTTCTAAAAACGCGTGGAGGAGCTAAACAGAGAATGAAAATCTTGATTATTCCCGTATCATGAATAAAAGATATTGTGAATATTTCGGAATTAATGGAGGAGATTCAACGCCTGTTTTTGGTATAAATAGAGTCCCTGGGAGACATAGAGAGAGAGAGTTGGGAGCAGTTAGGAAGAACCAGAGAGTCGAGAAATCAAGTGGCAGAAAAACTCCATTTTCTGCTGCTGTGAAGAACACGAAGAACATTGGACGCACGCAGAACGTCGTTTTTCAACAGTGACAACGACAACTGTTTGTGGGTCGTATTGCGACAGTGTCAACAACACTTCATTTTTATCGTTCTCTGTAACAGCTCGGTTTGTAACGAACAAAAGTGTTACAAACCCGGTTTTTATCAATTTTTCTCCTATTTCATCATTTGTGAACCATTTTTGAGGTTTAATAAAGATGAATTTTGAGCATGTTTCCATGATAATGATGAGCTAATTCTCGCGTAACCAAGGCATGGAGGAAGCTATTGTTGCATGAATAATTGGTAATTATTTTACTTTTCTCTAATTTTGCAATTTATAATTCACTCAAATTACTGCTTTGCAGAATTTTAATTATTTGCATAATTTTTCCTAATTAGTTGTGATTCAATTAGATAGGTTATGCTTTGGTTAGATAATCTATGCTTAAGGGATACAATTAATGTTTGAGAATATGCTTGATAATTTGTGAATTAAGAAAAAGAGATTTTAAAAATAATTAGAGTTTTGGAATCTTTATCATCATTTATTCATGTGTAATAGTGGAATCTAGTGTCTTGGTTATTTTCACTCTAAAAAAAAACAAATTTGGATTAAAATTTTCTCTACTTTTAGTTTAAATTAATCTAGCTTTCACAAGTCTTACGAACTCATTCTTACCACTATCTAAAATTACATCAGGTTCATGGTGAATATTTCATCCTACGAAACAATGTTTCACATTTGTTTAAAGGAAGTAAGTTCGTGAACTTGTTTCATGAATTGAAAGGGAAATCAATAGGTATATTGGTCCGGCTATTCATTGCATATTCTTTGGATGACCAATATGTGTGAGTTGGTAGAACCGATCTTAACCCAGGTTATGTATCTTGGTCCAACCGATCACAATACCTAGACTTATAATTTGGTATGACCGGTTCTGATAATTGGTGTAACCGATCCTACGTAATCACCATGATATGGTATGATTGATCCTTGTAATTGGTGTGACCGATCATAAAAGGTTTTGTGACCGATCCTTGTAATTTTTATGACCAATCCTAGTGACTGGTATGACCGATCACAAGTAGGTACCATGTTTAGGTAGAACCGATTCATGTGATTGGTATCACTAGTGGAAAATGGGGTTCTACTACCCACATCCACGACACGCATTGATGGTAGTTGGACCGTTGCCCATACAAAGCGGTCTCTGATTTAATAAAAACATGAAAAAAATATGAAATCATTAAAACCGGTCGCATAATTTTTACCATTTTAACCCTCATTTTAACTACCCATCTGTGACTGATGATCATGGTCTGTTCTAGGATTGATCCTAGCCATCCATCATATATATATATATATACCTTTATCGATTTTACCCTAAATCGATTTCTAACCTAGCAGAGATGCTTTCAGCTCTTTCTTCTCTTCTACTTCCAGCCATCACCGGTCAACTTCACTTCCATGAACACCACCAACACCGATCACCATCATCCCTCCAGCGTACCACCAACAACACACATCTTCTTCTAGTTCTTGTTTGTCTTCTAGTTTTGTTTACCAAACCAGAAATGAAATACCAAACTCCAGGTACAATACTTAGTATCTAAATCCCCTAAATCAAATCTTTAATTTCATTTGATAAGTTATCTTATTTGCATAGGAAACCAGTATATCTCAAATTCTACTTAGATTTAGAATGAAATTAAGGATTTAATTTGGGGTTTATGTTAGGGTTTCACTAAATTGTGTTTGTAGAAATCTTCATTGATTTTTCTTTTTGGTATCAAAATTCTTTAGGTCGGGTCTGATTTTCTGCAAACGAAGCCATAATTAGGGTTTGATTTTCTTCGAACTGTATCAGGTGATGTTTATTTTTCTCTAATTTCACTATTTAAGTTAGGGTTTGATTTTGTGGATTAGGATTTTGTTGTTTAGTTAATGGTGGATTTTTTTTTTAATTTGAAGATGGATTGTATTTATTTCTTCTACCCGTGGATATCAATTTTATGCAGAGTTTTGGTGGGTTTATCTTAGCTACAAAGGCTTTAAGGTATTGACTTCTACCTATTACATTATTAGCTTTGTTTTCGCTATGGATTGTTATACAAAGTTAACTCATTGGATATTATACTAAATATGACTTGTTTTTTGTAAGTGATTTCCTATAGTACTGGATGCAAAAATCCCCTTTCCAACTTTGAAGCTGATTTCAATCGCAATGTCTTAATTCGTGATGTTGTGTTGGTGCATTTAGTTTGTTCTTTTTGAATATCTTTGTTGTTCTTATTTTTGAAGATCAGTTGAACTAAATCTTATATGTTTAATATTTTAGCAACAAGTTAAACCGGATTCCACTTCATTGTGACTGCGTTAGTGGGTATGGTATGGTTTTTAAATCAACTAGCTTATCAGCATCCAAGCATTTAACTTTGTAGTAACTTCTTTGCTTCATTGTGATTGCTTCTTTGAAAAGCATTTAATTATGATTTTCATAATATATATTTTAATTACCAGCAATTAAAGCATAACCTATGGAAAAATATTATTAGTTAATGTGTTAGACTAATAATAGAAGTTTTCTATGAGAGTTTTCGAAAATATAGGTTTGGCATATCTTGAGAATATTTTCGGTTTTGGATTTTCCTTGTTGTCCAAACAACTTTGGTCTATAAATACCTAAGTTTTCATTTCTAGCAAACTATCCTAAGCGCCAGGAAAACTTCATTTCTTGTTGTTTCCAGTGGATCCGTCTATTCGGAGAGGAAAGTATCCTAATTAGGTGAAATCTCTTATGACCGCTCGTTTAAAGACTTATGTGGGATCAAGAAGCTCTACGAGTACCGTTGGTGGGAAACTAGATAATTGCATTGTTATTGTAGTTTTTGATTATTGATTTGATTAACTAACGATTGTTGAAACTTTGATTGCACCTAGTTTGTTTATTCTTGAGAATCTTCTCTTCTGCTATAAGATTCACTCAGACTAGATCAAAGTATCGACGGGATCTTTAGAACTGTTGTTTTATCTAAAGACATCTTGCGATAATCCATTGTTAACAGACTTCGTTCTGTATGTGATTGATCACAAGAGGATTCAAGCATTGTTGTGCAGGTTTTTGAATGCAATAGAAGATTTGAAGACAAAGAAGAATTCTTATTAGTTTTTATATCTTGTGAATTTAGTGCACAAACCTTGATTGGATGGGATCCAACTAGAATCAGTTTATCTTTAATAAATCTGATTGATTAGTTGCGTGAGATTGGCATCACTTTATAGTTTCTCGTTGAGATATATATTGATTGATTGCAAATCTAAACTTGACTATTTCGGTAGTTATTGGATAGATTGATCTAACCAGACAAAGGAGTTTATTAGATTAAATATAAGAGCCTTTGTCAACAACTCGTCTTATCTTTAGCAAAATTGATTAGAGTGGTTACCAAACAGATTGTTCCTTTACTGTTTGGAATACGATCCAATGGACTTGTTATTCACGTACGTGACTCTAGTAGTCAAAGGTGGAGGGATACCGAGGGAACAAAGTAGCTAGGGTAGTATTTTTGGTCTCAACTATACGAAGTTGGTATTTGATTTTGCATAGCGGCTTAATTCTGAGAGTATTCAAAACTGGACTAGGTCCCGGGGTTTTTCTGCATTTGCGGTTTCCTCGTTAACAAAATCTTGTTGTGTCTTTTACTTTGTTTTCCGCATTATAATTGTTATTATAATTAAGTAAAATACACAAGTACGTTAACTATGTAATACTTGATTTTGATCCTATAGAGTTTCGGTTATTACCGAACCTATTATGAAGTACCCACTTTGTTGTCGTATCGTCTCGATCTTGTATCCATAGTCAATCACACAAGTGATCTTGTTGTTGTATTGTCTCGATCTCGTATCCATAGATGATCACACGAAGTATGAACCAAATTGTCGTATTAATTGTTTCGATTCTGTGTCCATAGACGTTCACATTCAGTAGAGGACTTATAGGTTGATAAATAAAAGATTGTGGTGTATTTGGATACCCTCATCTTTTCACTTTAAAAAAAGAAAGAATTATTTGGTTTTTATATTAATTTTCTATAGAATAATAATTACAATAATTAGTCAATAGAATCATACAGAACTTTAGTTGGTAGCCTAGCAACAAGCTGAGCACCAACCCGAAGGTTACATATTATCCATCACAGTTGGTAGACACTAAACTTGAGGCTGAACCATTACAAAAACTAACTTATGAAAACAAGAGTAAATTAATACAACACGAAATAAAGGCACTCACAACCAAGGTGTAATGTTTCACTTGGGCAAGCCCATTAGTAAATACCATATGGATCATGTATGCCATTTTCCAGTCCACAAACAGTCACAAGGGAAAAAAAACAAAACATAACATAAAGAAAGAACGATGTTTTGGGGACTACCCCAAAACAGTGGGGGACTACTTTGTTATTCAAATGTCCACCCAAAATTTTAAGGGGTGTCCTAAAAGATTAGGGAAGACTAATCTGCCCTTATCCTAATTAAGGTTATAACTAATCCTAATAACCCACTAATTTAACCAATACCCACTAATCTAACCCACTAAAATCAATTTCAAAACCCCTATTTTCTTTTCTTTTCTTCTTCTTCATCTTCTTCTTCTTCTTTTCTTCTTCTTCGTAGTCATCGACGTTAATCGTCGATTCGAAAAAAATTCATCGTCGATTAATCAATCTTTTTAAACAATGCGTTCTAAGCAGACACCAAGAATTCCAGGATTGAGTCCGGGACTGGCTAGCATAGCGAATCTCCCAAATCAATTTGAAGTTGATAAACAATTTCAAGCAAAGTTGGGAGACGAATTGAAGCATCCAACATCAACCAAGGAGTCTGATTCTATCAAAATGAAAATTCGAAGGTAATTTCCTTCATACCCATTCCTTTGAATCGTTTTTTGTTGAAGAAATCATCAAAAACCACTGAAAATGAAAGTTACAGTAGAGATTTCGGCTAGGAGAAAATTTTAAAACCCTAAAATTTGGTAACCTAACTTTGAATATGAAGAACAGTTCGGCGAATTAGTAATTTTAAGGTAACCGAACTTCATAGTTCGGTAAGCTCGCAAAAAAAATAATGTAACCGAACTCCTTCTTTATATGAAAAATTTGAGTTCGGTTACCTCGATAAATTTATATAGGTAACCGAACTTTCAATATGAAGAACAGTTCGGCCAATTAGTAATTTTAAGGTAGCCGAACTATGAAGTTCGGTAAGCTCGCTTAAAAATAACGTAACCGAACTCCTTCTTTATATGAAAAATATGAGTTCGGTTACCTCGATAAATTTATATAGGTAACCGAACTTTGATAAAATATAGTTCGGTTACCTCGCACTTTCTATTTGGTAACCGAACTTTGATCTGTCACATACAAACTTGTAGTTCGGTTACCTCGCAACTTATACCAGATAACCAAACTTTAGTCTGTTAACATTTTGTGTTTGATGTAATCCCATGTTCATCTTTATTTGATAAGACAATATTATGTTTATCTAATAATGTGGTTTTCATTCGTTAGGAACAAAGGGAAAAAATCTAATCCCCACGTAGCCGAAGATTTGAGAACTCCAACCCCTCGCGGTAGGATACACCTGGATTTTCGAAACCGTGGTACTAAAAATGCAAAACATGGAGGGGGATCATTACAGGAAGTCAATCAAGAGGTGATGGAGAATACAATTGATAATGTTATTGAAGAAGAGAATGATGATGAAGAAGAGCAAGGAAATGAAGACCAAGGAAATGAAGAGGTTGAACAACAAAGAGAACACGTTAAAAATGTAGAAGATGAAGAACAAGGACAGGGCAAAGAAGGAGAAGGACAAGAGAAAGAGAAGGATGAGGAAGGAGAGGAAGAAGAGGAGGAAGGGGAGGGAGAGGATGAAGAGGAAGAAGAGGATGAACTGGAGGAGGAGGAAGAGCAAGAAATAGTTCATGTTAAAGAGAAAAAGAAGCGGAAGCCGCCTTGTGATAGATACTCACACATTCCCCCTGATAATTTGTGTTTGCCACCAGTGAACCCAACTTATGGTACTCCAAATGATGGAGGGGCCACATTGTTTGGCTACAAACACTCATGGGCTGCGAAGATCTATGCGACAAAGGTATTCTTTAAGTTCATTTTTACCTAACAAAACTTTTTTTTTTTGGGACATGTTTCGTAAAGTATTAATAGTGTTATGTTTTTTTCGTAGGATCATAATGATGCAGTTCGTCTTATCCGGCGTCAAAAGGCGTCCAAATGAGATCTATCTTTGGAGTGTGACGATTTTCAAGCAAAGGTGAAACAGTGTGTGTTATGGAGAGCAATAGAGTATGCACATGCGGATTTTGACGTTCTTGCCGTATCCGCATTTCTCGAGAGGTACTATCCCGAGACATATACAATGCATCTTCCATTTGGCGAGATGGGAATTACTCCCGATGATTGCTCGAGAATAACCGGCTTACCAGTGGAAGGTAAATGTCTTCGAGAAGGCTACAACCCCTCGATGCATTATGAAGCTCTTGAAGAATTGGCTCTAAAATGTCTAGGATGGGATGCAAGAAAGGCTCAATGTGAGTTTAGACGTTCTGTGAGGTCCCCTAAACGTGGCGATGATTATAATCCAAGAGAGACAAATGGAGCCTTTAAAAAGAGGTTGAAGAAATTCATGTTGGTAAAGTTGAAGGAAGCATTTGGAGGGACAATAAAGAAGGTGGAGAAAGGAAAGTTGGTGATGGACCAGGAGACCCTTAGGCATCATGTCATCGCTTATTGGTTATATCAGCTAGGAACCGTCATTTTCCCCGACACTTCTGGAAATAGGGTGGATGCACATTATCTACAGCTTTTGGAGAATCTCGATGAGATTAACAAATACTCTTGGTCCACTAGGGTGCTTGCTTTTGTTCTAGGAGAGATGAGCAAAGGGTCGAGGATTAAGACAAATCAAATTGGAGGTTACTTAACTCTTATTCAGGTGACCTTTTACATTGTTAGTTAGCAAATTATTCGCCTAAATTTTATGCTTCCAAATCAATTTTCATGTATATGGATTAATATTTTCGTATTTTCGCATAGGTTTGGATTTATGACCACTTCCCTCCATTGGGATTGGCTAGGGAAAAGACATCTTATCCCTATGACGAACCTACAGCGGGAAAATGGTTGTTTTTGGACGCACAAAAGAAGTCTAAAGAAGAGCAGTTGACTTCGTTGAGGGAGAAATTGGATAAACTTACGGTGAATGATGTGGTATTTCACCCATATGCCGTACCCGATGATATCTCTGTAGATGAAGAAGATCTGAATGGCTTCTCTACCGTCACGGCTTACTATGGACCAATTTGGTATCCTAATGGATACGCAATATATAATCCAAGGAGAATACTAAGACAAATTTGTTGTGTCCAAATGGATCCCGACGTGGAGAATGAAAATTTCAATTTGGTGGTTCAAGGAACAAAGAACACCGAGAAATATTTTGTTCCAAAACATGAACAAACTCCTACGGTAGGACATTGGAATACACTTCGTAACTACTACTTACCTTTAGGTGATTGTGTACCTTGTGGTGGAGATGTAAATGCATGTGATGAAGATTATACCTTTTTTTTTCAAATCTCGCTCACTTGTTTCGCCTTTCTCCTCAATACTCCTACCCCTTTTCTTGGTTTGCTCCAAGTACATTTCCGCGGTATACTCATGGGCCGAAGGATCTCTAGTAAATGGGGTTTGCTCACTTTTCTTCTTACGTAACACCTTTGCATATTCTCTTAGTTGTTTTTTAGTTTCTTTTTTGCTTGGCCTACCTTTGCGTTTGCCTTTTGACGGTTCATAAATATTCTCCAAAGTTTGTGGATATATGATTTTCCCCCATGTCATCCCAAAATATTTGTTTTTGGAGCTTGTTCATGCCACGATACATCTCTAGTACGGTTCTACCCATGTCGTTATCACCAAACTCCTCTCCGGCTTCTTCTCCCTTTGGAGGAGGGATGAAACTTAGATGCTTCCAATATGGATCAATGTCGCTTAAAGGGATTACGCCATGCTCGTAGTTGATTATCATATGGCGACAAGGGAGTCCCATAGACTTCTTCATGTTACATACACACACCTCATCCCTCTTGGTTTTCCCACTTATCAATCAACTCGACTTCTATAATCAACAACTTCATACATTGCCGAGATACGTTGTAATGGATTCCCTTGAACAATGGGTGGTCGGCGTATTTTCCGGTCATTTTGAATATACGGCTTTTTTGGAACTTCTCTTTAATTCTATCAATGTCGCGCTTGAAGTAATTTTCCATAGCATTCCACACGGTTACAAAATTATCAACACATCCAAAGAGATTCTTCTTCAACCGATGGTGAGCCGACTCTACTAAACTTGTCGCTTGATTTCCCAAGTGTTTATATTGGTTGGTATAGGCATTAACGAACCTCTCTTTGTGTGGTTCCAACCATTGGCGAAGAACATACGATACAACACCGGGAGAATCGGGAGTATCCCAATGGGCGATAAACTCTGCAAGATTTAGATGATACTCTTCCTCGGTAAGAGACCAACACAATGATTCCCATTCACTGTTGAAAGCAACCCATTTAGCGTAATTTAGAGCGTATTGTTTTTTAACTTCCTCTTTTGCATCCGCTCGTTCATGTTTCGGTAGCATCTTAATCTCTTCATATCCTTTTTTCTTGGGTGGACAAATTATTGGCTTGCACCTATTTATCAAATTACACCATATATGGAATGTACAAAGCATATTGTGTGCCAATGGAAACACTACCTCTATTGCATTCATCAATGCGACTTCATTGTCGGTCACTATAACCCGGGAATATCATCACCTCAGAAGATTGCCTTAACTTGTTGTAGTGCCCAAATGTAACTAAGTTCTTGCTCGTCTCTTAAAAAACAAAACGCCACGGTAAACGGTGACTGCGTCGAAGTACGCCCAACAATATTCAACAATGGCATCTCGTACTTGTTCGTCTTATAAGTACAATCCATTATGAGAACTTCATGAAAGCATTGAGCCAATTGAACACTCGTTGGATGCGCAATGAAGAGTTGTGTTATCTCTCCGTCCGAATCCACATCCTTTTGAACCGCGTAGTCTTTCTCTTTGGCCAAAAAAAATAATTGTTGCATCACTTGTCTATCTCTCCATTCCTTCTTTCTAATTGTCACTATTGCATTATAAATGGTGGACAAAGATGAGTGGTTATCCTTGTTATCCTCCTTTAGTATTTGGAGCATTTTAATCGGTGAAAGATCCATTTTCCTCATTTTAGCTACCTTGTCCATCTCTTCAGGAGTTAGCTTGGCCACCATGAAATGTCCTTCAAGATGCTCCGGACGAGGGTGGTTATGAAAACCTTCCATAACCTTGTAGAGAACCCATCCACCCAATTCTTTGTTGTAATTAAATGCAAGCTTGAATGGGCATTTAATCTTCTTTGAGAAAGTTTTGTTCTTGCTATTTGTCTTTCCTTTATAAACATAACCCTTCCTCTTGTGGCTTTTATCGGGATCACCGCTTCTCTCACACACCATTTCAAAACGGGTTTTGCTTTCTCTCCCATTCAATACTAATACGCACATGTCTTTTAGTGCATGTTGTCTAGCCCAACTCTTACACTCTAAAGGACTTTTGAATACCAAGTCATTCATGTAGTGATGGGATGTGTCATCGTACAAAATATCAACAGGGGTAGGTTGATTTTCCATTGGTTCTATTGGATCAGATGCAACCTACGAGTAATAGCACAACGTCAATACCAACTAAAAATAAGAAATACTTATATTTTCGGCAATGTAAACATAATATGCGATCCTGCCGAACAAAAAGTTCGGTTATGAAAAAAAAAATTGCGATCTTGCCGAACTTGTTCTTTGGAAATTTCAAAACTATAGTTCGGCAACATAATTAATACAATCGACTAAACCGAACTATAGAGTTTGGTTATCTATTCAATGAAGGTGATTTGCGAGCTTGCCGAACATAAAGTTCGGTAACAAAAGGAATAAACTCGACTGAACCGAACCATTAACTGTATACTCTATAAAATTAGTTCGGCAACGTTTTCTGGAAAAAGATAACCGAACTCTCAAAAACCTCCATTAAAACAGAGTTCGGTTACCTGCGTATGCTGAAATGAGTAACCGAACTGCACATACAGGAGAGTTCGGCTACCTTTTTGGCAGAATTGCTAACCGAACTACTATCACCTAGCCGAAATTTCTTCCTGAAATTTTCGATTTGGCCTATTTTTTGCACAATTCAAGCTACATTAACTAAATTTGAGACATACCTGAGTAACCATAACTTCATATTCTGGTTGTGGCTGATAAAATTCATCATTTGGGTCGTTAGCTTGAGTTTGGGGAAAAAAGCATTCATCATCTAAGAAATAACTCATACCCGGATCGTTAGAAGTATTGACAAATAGTTTAGGAGATGAAGGAGGTTCTGATTCTGAGGATGAGGTATCATCACATGAATCACTCATATCATATTTACTAAACTCAAAATAAATTTTTTTGGGTTATTCCCTCTTTTTCTTCATCTTTTCTTCTTCTTCTTCATCTCATTCTAACAAAACTATCCTATTAATAACTCACTAATCACTAATTAATCATTACACTAACACTAACTAATTTAATTACCAAGGGTAAATTTGGTATTTAAAAAAAAATTAGATAAGGGGTGACCCAAAATTACTTCAAATATCCACCCCCAAATTGGAAGAGTAGTCCCCCACTGTTTTGGGGTAGTCCCCAAAACATCGTTCCAAAAAAAATATCGAGTTTTCTACTAACATAAATGGAGGAACTATCGATCCAAGTGTACTTAGCCCCTTGAATGGAAATATCAATAAGATTGTGGTTTATCTATAAAACTTCCAAATCTTGTATACCTCCTGGTACAACCTTTTCTTTCAACCATAAACCTTACTTCACTGAAGTCAACGCAAATGTATCACGACTAGGACCAAATGCATCACGGCTATGACCAAATGTTTGACATTGAGCTTAATTCCTTTCACAACCTATGCCTCTCCCCAATGCTGCAAGAACCATACACTCCTAAGAAGAGCCATTTAAATTGTCAAAATAAATAAATTAAAATCCAATATTAACAGAGAAAGTACCCACAATATAGTCAAGTAGCTGAACTTTATTAGGATTATTGAGAACCAAGTTGCCTCCCGACCTGCCAAAAGCATCAAGAGTCATCCACTAATGACCCCTGGACTCCAAATATGTCTAACAATTACATCAGCGCACTTGGTAAAAAGGGTTTCCTGGAAAACTATTACATCAAGTTTTGAAGCATACATGACGAGGTGTCGAACTCACAAAAATAAATTCCTTACTTCTCTTTAAACTAACTAGTAGTATACGGACAAGCAGGTTCGTTCCTAAGGGAGAGTTGAGCTAAAGTTGTCAATTCAATTTCTGAACAATGCAAAACAAATAAATGCAAACGATGAGGATGAGAATGATCAAGGACTCTTTCTCAGTCACGAAACGTGAATCTTATCAATATAGCTATGTTTCTGCAAAGTACCCATTACTAATAACCCTAGAATATTTAGTACGCTCAAATATCCCGCAATCTCATGAATTCACCGGACACGGAAGCACTCGACTACCGGATTCTACTTGCCAAGTTTCCTAGAAGTACGCTCTCTAGGTGTGACTTAAACAAATGTTTTAAGTTCCGTGAGATAGGCTATTCCTAGTGACAAATACAAAAGCTCGACTCATCTACTAGTGTCAATCTCTACACATGGATATTTAACAAAATCCCATCGTCAATAACCACATATTACTACTTGTATTAAGAGTCTCTAGACAATTACGGGTCGAAGAGGTCTCAACTAGCATTAGAATCACCCATAAACCAATTCAATTTGCAACTTAAACGATTCAAGAATAATTCATAAACACTTTTGGCACGGTAGAGAATAAGCAATAACGATAGAATTGCAAGAAAACAAAGCAGTTTAAATATCAATTTGAGTTCATGTTCCGGACGTCGAAATCGTCCCTAATCAAGATGCTTAGCTACTGGAGTTCATGGCAAAATAACACAGCAAACAGAAAACAAGAATACAAAACCAAACAGCTGCAAGTGATGGTTGTGGTGGAATGATGTGAACTGGTAGTGGTGAACGTGAACTGAATGGTGGTAATGAGCTGCGACTGCAAGTGTGTGGACTGGTACTGTTGTACTGCTGCAGGTGTGGATGTTCAGGCCTGGTGAACTGCGACTTCCAGTGGTTGTGCAAGCTGACGATGAAGGTGGTATGCTGATGGATGCAGGTGCAGGTGAGATGGTGATGCAAAACTGGTGGAGATGCAGGTGGTGGAATGATTGCAAACTGGTGGATGTATGCTGGTGGTGATGGATATGCAGGTGGATGGAGATGATTATGCAGATGGTAATGCAAGTAAGGTGGAGTGGATGGAGGGTTTCGGAGAGGAGCACAGCTCCTCTCTGTTGATGGTGGAAAACAGTCGTGAAGGGGGTATGAGATGATCCGTTCTGTAGTTTTAGGTTTTGTTTTTATAGATCAAACCTTCCTGTAAACTCGTGACCTAAACAGCTCCAACAAGCAAAACTATTGGCAAAGTCACTTCTTCCCTGACTTGTCGGTTGAAACTCTTTCCATATCTTAGCTTCGAATCCTCTCTGAACCCACAGCAAAACTCAAGCCTGTATCTGTCGTACGAACTACTAATTCCCTTAATCCAACGGCTATAATGCTCATTTCTTTGCTATTTTCTCAACACAAAGCAGACCCATATCCTCTTCAGCTCATGACCCCAGTTCCGTGTACTGGAACAGCTGGTGTGCGTGTCTCGTTTGATGCCGAAATTTCTCCTAGCCTCTGCAGAATAACCATCATTCACAGCCCCGAGACTCATAGTTATCTGGCAACGACTGCAGCTGTAAGTGGTCACCTTCTTGGTACCAGAACTTGACCAAATATCTTCATATATTTGAACACAAAGACCCTGTCCTTCTTGTATGGAGAAAATCCTCTTCTAACCCATCCTAAACACCCACCAGATATCATGGTCTTGCCTGTAGCGTTCAATCTTCTCCATCCATTCGTCAATTATATCAACGACTACACAAAGTTTATCACTTCGTTTTATCGGCATCAGAAGTTAAGCTAGAGAAGAACCCAACTCTAAAACTTGTACAGACCCAAATGTAGTTCCTTTCTTGACTTCGAAATCACTCTGAACCCTTGGAAAACATCATTAGGAACATGGCTAGAGCAGCTGCACAGCTTGGCAAAACTGGTTGTGGCTGAACTTGGAACTGTGAAATAGTCGTCCAGGCCTTTTAACGAACACCATGTGTGTGTCTGGCAAACTGATAATGGCTAAGAGCTGGTTCTGTTCTCCCGCCAATTAATTCTCCTTCTCTGCGACAGCTTCACATTCAACACAACCCCATTTCTCTTAATCATTCCAGAACTCAAAAACAACACCATTCCTTCACAAATTGCAACTTCAGTTCATTCTCTTTGGCTGGTTTCTTTCTAACAAACTTTGTCCAGTTCTTCTTAATATCTTTCCTTGACTCAATTTCCATCTGATTTCTTTCCTCCTGCATTTGAACTTCTCACTCAACCCTTGTTGAATTCTGCCTGCCTTACTGCTCTAAACCCCTGATAAATTACACAGGTAAGGCCACCAGAACTGCGTTCTATCAACAACTTCAGATCCCATTCCTTGGCTGTGGTTATCACCTAATGCTCGCAGCGTCTAGTTGAGCTGATGATGGACTCGATTTGTCCGTGAAACCCATCAGACCCATAGCTGGTCCCTCCGGCAACGGCAGGAAACTAGGTTAGAGAAACTGCTATCATGACCAAGAGAAAGAATGCTTATTCTGCTGGCAACAAATTGGTTTCAAACGAAACCCTGAAGGTCCATTTCTTCTTAGCACATGTGCACCTGCCTGAAGGTGAAGCCCACTGATACTTGAGTCCATTTCTTCCACGGCTTGTGAAAGTGTTAAGCCCATGCATGATATTACAGCCCCGGCCATCCACTGATGCCACCACACAAATGTCACTCATGTTCTATTTTCTTGTTTCCGGTTCAAAACTCAAATATTAAGAGAATTAGAATTCTCTTTTAGCTCCAGTTTCGCCGCCAATGTCTTTGGTCTCCGATTTGTTGACATGAGCCTCAGCTGCGTGCACAGATGCAACCCATTTCGACACCTTTCTCTTCCTTTATGCAAATTAAGCCATTGTACCTAAAAAGAAATAAAAACAAATGTAATATACAAAAAATACAAGAAAACTAAAAAGAAAAGCGTACGAAATCATTATCGAAATTGGGTGTTTTAGACACCTATCAATACATCACCTTTTGACTCTAGCTTCATACTCACCAATATTTACTGCCATTCATGTGCTTTTGATTTACTGATTTCAAAAAAGTTTTTCATATTATTGTTCGGTTCTTTTTATTTAGTATATTTTCTTAGTTTTTCATCTTCTTCTAGGGTCTTCAATTACTCATTTTGTGTAAAAATATTTGATCAAAAACCTTTCCACTTGTTAGTACTTACTACTGCTGCGCTGTACTGCATTTTTTTAAAGTTATTCATCTTCTTTTAGAGGAGAAATCTCTTCGGTTACTCCTATTGGAAGAGATCATCAAAGACATTTATAGTATTTTTGTGTTATATTTTAGATCTGGTTTTGCATCTTCTTGCTAAGTTTTCCCTTGATATTTATTTGTTTAGTTTTTGTTGCTGTTGAAATGTACTTCTAGGTTGTTAACCAACTGATGTAGGATAGCTACCATCAGCGCTAGTTGATGTACAATATGAAGACAATGGATTTGTAAGATCATATGTCTCTCTCTATCTCTAGATTACTTTCTTTTAATTTCTGTTATACACTTCTTTTAAGGTTTATGCTTAACCACAAGTCAGAGGGTTATGTTTAGATATATACTCTAACTTTTTTATGCCTAAATCATTGTTATTTCCATATGTAGGTGCACATAACTGAGAAAATTATATTCGGATACCCTAACTTAAAAACTTTTATGCCTGAATCATTGTTATTTCAGGTCACACACCCGGGTAAGGTTATGGTTCCTGGTCCCTTGATACCAGATAGAAGCAAGACTATAGGCCATCTTGAGCCGTGGACGTGGAATGAAAGAAGGTTCTGGGTTCCTCCCTTGGGATTAATACCTTCTTTCGTTGATGATTTGCACTATCTTTGCACGTACGACCCGGATAATCACCGTAAGGGTTTTTGTACAGTGGTACCACAAGACCGAAGAGGTGCAAGCTGTGAGGTTGGGCGACTTGAACTACATAGTAACTCGTCTAGCTGACCAAGTGATTGATCTGGAAGATTTCATCACCAAACTGAAATTACATGTGAGTGTTCAAAGAGTTTATTTAGATTCTGATATTGATTCCGATATTAAAACAAAATTGAAAGTTATTAGTCAACCTACAACCTTTTTTTTCTTCTTCCAGGAATTCAATGTGTACTATGAAGAATCCGACGAGTACTACCATGGTGAACCTTATGAAATAATTTGCCTATATCGGCGATGCAAGTAGAACATTGAAAAAATATCATTTAGACTTACTAACATAGATTGTTGTAAAAAATAATAGGAATTGTTACCTTCTGATTAGAAGGTCCACTGCTCCTCGACTCATAAATGAAAAACCCTATCATTATCAATAATTTAGGTGCAAGTGATAACAAACCCAAACTTCTCTATAATACACAACTCATCCAAATTCAACAAAATCAAAAGAAACGGTTTAGAGGTTTGTTTGATTGGCTGACAAGGAAGTCGATTGATATATACCCAAACTAAACCCACCCTAAATAATTCAAATTGAAGAAGATTTAGGGTTTGTAAATGAGAAGTTAGTCAAGTACCTTAGCTTCTGGGTTGCAATGACATGGACACAATGTGGGTGTCTTGTGTCCAATACACTAGTAGACACGCCAACTTGAAAAAATAAAATACGGGGACACAATATAAAGATAGTTTAACATATATATAAGAATCGTACAATTTTAATTTAATGTTATTTATGAGTCTTATTTATTACCAAAAACAAAAATAATACACCAAATTAAAATCAATTTGAAGATATGTTAATATGGAATAATGAAGCTAAGTTTGTAAAGTTAAGTATATAGTAATACAACAAACCCATAAAATAGATAAAATGTTTTATAGCTTTTTTTAATATAAGTTTTTTTAGTGTAAGATCTGAATGTGGAAATAACACACACCTTATTTCTAAAATTCTGCTCAAAACGTAGAAAATAACTTTAAGAAGTACAACAAATGGGGCACTCTTAAAACTTAATTCAGAAACATGAATCCTTCAAAGTAGAATCAATAACGTATAAAAATAATTCTTGAAATATTGAAATTCAAGGGAATTATTTTTTTGTAAGCCAACGTTGTCTGATTGAAAAAAATCGCTTTAGTAAGTTGAGTTGTATGGTTCGGAAAATTTTAGGAAGAAATAAAAAGGCATTTTTCCATGTGGGTATGATATGACATGTACAAATATTTTCTTTTAACTATTACAACTATTATTTTCCTTAAAAATAAATAAACTACTAGTAATATTTTTGTGTGTATTACCAAATTCATGGATCTAATCAGATGCCACTTTCCAAAATGCTTTTTATATGATTGATGCAAAAATGAAACTGCATAATTTAACCAAAAATGGTGATCCCTAATCGCCAGTGGTTATTTATTTAAGCCTCTGATTTAGTTGTTTGAGCCTCCTTGGTTGTGGTTCATCACAGATGAGAGTTCTCTTTCCATTATTCATTTTTCTAATTTTGAACTTCAAAGTACAAGAGATCATAATCACAAAGACACTCTCCATGTAATTTAGTTAAGTGATTCACAGGGATTTAAGTGGTATTGTATTTATAAAAGTTGATGTATTTTTATAAGAATAGATTGATTACATGTTAATGTGTAAGGGGATTTTGGAGCATTAAATTCATGATCGGTTGACAATAAGAGACGATAAAATGAATTTATGTGTAAGGATAATTTGCAATAATATAGAACCTTTAGGATTAGTTTGGCGATAGTGGAATAACATAAGTGGTCGGACACTCTTTACTACAAATAAAGTGTACATGCTTCCATTGTTCTATGCTTTACTACATCTTGAGGTTTTATTGGGTTGGATAAGAAAAATAAATTAAGAAGAAATTTTCAAAGCGGAAGCTGACGGAGATCGATCGGAAAAAGGCGAAAAGCCTATAGAGATAATACTTGATGGGAAACTATGAAAGTGGTACTTTCTTTAGTTACTAGTTGATTTGAAAATAAAATATAATCGCTAGTTAAATATGGCGAAAGCTAACCAACGAATATTTCAATTCTTTAAGTTTTCAAAATATTGTCACGAGGACTACTTGATCTTCCTATAAATCTAATAGTGGGAATCGAGTTACTACATCATCCTAAATGGGGTGCCCAGTAGGATTATAACTAACTTTCAAGAAATCACTAGGATGAATCAAAAACAATGCATGTTTAATGAAAACCTATAAAACATGGAAAATCAGGTAAAGCATACTGAAATAATAATTTGGACAAAATATAGACCGTTGCCAACTAGCCGACACACGGTCACAATAATAAATGGTTGCATGTATCCTTCGGAATGTTTAAGTTTGATTCTCTTGGGTTCTTCAATGATCATTAAAGCGCCCTTTTCTTAGTCAGATTTAGATTTGTATCCTTACCATTTCTCATTCATACACGCATTCTACATACCAAACATTCAAAAACAAAACAAATGATAGTTATATTATACTTGACATGTTTCAAAAGAAAAATAAGTATACCCAGATGGAAGAATGTACCAAAAAATGTTTGTTCAAACCATGTGTTAATATTCGCATGTAAGATTCCCCTCATCCTTCTCTCCGATCTATGTTGTTCCATATGGTTATAAAATTCAAAATAAAAACCCAACAAAATAAATATATGTATGTAGCCTTTTCTTTTTCTTCCCATTTTTACTCTAAACAAATAGTTCTCTCTTCTTCTTATCAAAGATGTTATTATATTTCTTTCTTATCTGCTCATGTCCCTTCTCCATATATTCAAACTTTTAAACAATACATATTAATTTGGTCAACAGTTAATGGGTCACCTACATTAGATAGATATATAAACTTGTACGATCCTAAGGCCCATATGTATACAAATACAACTCAATAGTTACGCAAAGGCTCAATTTGAAGGTCATTTTCGAAGAAAGTTGAATTGGCTACGGTCAAACTACCACATGCTAATTTTTGAGCGTCGTATATTCTTCGCCCGATGTCCTAATGACGCGGTCTAATAGTTTATTTCGCGTAGTTTTCCGAAATCTATCTAATGGTACTAATTTAATACCCAAGATATTATTTTATTGATAACTATAGTTGGTGTTCAATTTAAATTAACTATATCGTTATGCGGCGTAACCGTTATTTTCCCAGTAAATGAAGTTGACATGCTTTCCGGTCTTTACATGATTAATTAATGATAAGAGGTAATTATTGTATGTTAAACATGCACAGAGATTTTTGTCTACCGAAATCTTGACTCGTTGATTCATTTTGATAAGAGAAGTTAGAATATGTTTGTGTGTAGGGATTGTTTGTAACAATGTAAAACCTTTCAAGGTTAGTTTGGTGTTAATGGAAAAACATAAGTGATCAGTTACTATCTACTATAAATGGAATCTACATGATTCCCTTTTTTAAGATTAAGTCCTATGGGCTAGATTTGGCTGCTAGATTAGCCAAAAAGTGTTGCAATTCAAAAAAAAAAGTGTTGTTTTTTTGTTACCACTAATTCTCTCTACTAGCAATTGCTCGCATGTGAACTAGTAGCGAGGTAGTTGCGCTGAATGGTTCGGCGCAATCAAAATCACCCTTTCGCGGAGCGCAATCAAAATCACCCTTTCGCGGAATGGTTCAGCGCATCTATATTTATTTTTTGATTTGACGGCTGAGATGGTTGCGCTGAACCATTCAGCGTAACCTAAATCTAATTTTCGCTAAATGATTCAGCGCAGCTTCCTAAATCTACTTTTCGCTGAATGATTCAGCACATATAGTATGCTAGATTAGAACTACCAAAGGACTTAGGAGGTTGCCATAGCTGCTAGATTAGCACGCCATAGGACTTAGCCTAATGCTGCAATACTTTTTGAGGTTTTATTGGTTTGGAGAAAAAAAGAAAAGAAGTTGGCGATGAAGATACTGTTGGAGATCAGTTAAGATAAAATGGAGCCTATAAAGATGATAGTTGATGGGAAACCCACGACAGTGGTACTTTTTTTAGTTACCCCTTTTAAAAACGTTTAATCAATAAATTTTTACAAAAATATTTAATTGAAAAGCTTTATACTTACCGGTACTTACTACCTACATGTTTTGTTTTAGTAAAATATTTTTAGTTATTCATCTTCTTTTATGGGTACTTTCTTTAGTTACTTTTTTTTACAAGCTCAACTGCTAAAGAGAATTGGTGTCATGTTAGTAGTTTTCACAAGTGTATACAACAAAAAGGAGGTAACTTACAAGATATACTTTGTCTCCGTTATATCTAGTCTGCGGTCTGATAGTAGGAAAGAGGCATGTCATTGCTTAATTCAACGCGTGTTCAAGCTGGACAAGGTCCCAACAGTATTCTACTCTTGTGTTTTCCTCGTTAACAAAATTTCTAGTGTTTTGTGTTACTTTTGTTTCCGCTGATCGATATAATTAAAGTAATTGCAAATAATAATTTAATCATCTTTGTAATTTGAAAATATCTATCAGAGATTATCCAAATATATTCCTTATCTGCTTTTATCGTTGATTAAAATTCACTCAAGGAATTGTTAAATTAGGTTTCAAAATGTAAAAGTTGGTGGTGTAATTAGTACCCTCTCCTTTTTAGCTTTGAGTCATTAGCTATACGCAACTCAGAGATGAGAAACATTGAGTTAGGGACATATCATTCCCCAACTAGGATCGCTCCAAGTCAGGGTGGTGTCCAAGTGAGATGACGAATCAAGGATTACAAAAACACAAAATTAAACCATCTAACTGTAAGTTTCCCCGTGAGACTAAAAGTTTCATTCATAGATAAAAAAAATAAATCTAATGATCCTTAGGGCCTCTTATTTCCTAACATCAAACCTCACCAAGAACCTATTTAGTTTTTTAATTTCTAATTTTTTTTTTTGGAAGATACTCTTATTCCGCTCCACTATAAATGCTGCGTGCAAATGATCACCGGTTATTATCTAATTTTCCAACAATAAGATCACATCGTAAGGATGAAAGTAGGATGGATGTCTTGCTTACTGAAGGATGAAGCTGCACATATTTTCTGATAGGACAGTTCGTTTCTTTATTGCGTGTATCCTCATTTTTAGTGCGATGACATCTCTGATTTCTTACGAAACTGATTTTTTTTTGTTAAGTTATAATTCTTATTGATAACTGTATCTGGAAAACCTAAGTAAACTTTGTTGTTTTGGAATCCAAATTTCGTAAAGCTAAAAGATCGAAAACTTTCAATTATAATTTTTCTAATCTTGTTCGTAATTCTTTTTTAGTCTAGTAATCCTTGTTTGTGGTGGATATAACATCTACACATTTGTATTATTTTTTCTAATAAATATGTCAATTTATTTTTACAAGAATTGGACAATTGTTTAGTTCAATCCTGCGATTTTGGGCATAGATTTTATACGAATACTAAAAGCCTAAGACTAGAGTGGGCTAAACTTCGTAAATATAAATAATTTGGTGGAATAAAATATAAATATTACTAAGAGCCTAAGACTAGGGTGGGCTAAACTCCATAAATACAAAGAATACGATGGAACAAAATATAAATATTGGATGATCTAAACATAAAATCGGAAGAAAATGAAGGGTTATTTGGGTTGTGTGTGGGGTAAACACAGTATTCCTATGATGGAAATACCTACTCCATGTGATTAAACAGAAAAGTCTTAGAAATATAAACTCTATTGCGAATTTTGAACCCAGGTCGTCTGGGCGAAGCCAAGTATCCTAACCGGGCTTGGACTACAATGGACTTGAGACAAGTTTGCCAATATTACTATTTATATCCTTTCATCCGGGCACCCTGAACACCATCCACTAAATTGCACTTGTTACCGGCTTATCTTGACTCGAATGTGCAAGTTCAAGTCTGCCAGATTTTCAAGTCGGTAATATATATCCATACACATTCGAGGAGTTCTAAGAGACATTTCAATAAGAAACTTACCTCATTCTTAAGAGATGTGATTTTAAGTATCCACCGACAAATCCTCAATTAACAAATAAATCTCAGAAATTTAATTCTTTGGGTTTTAACATTATTCCGAAATTTAATAATTTATTTCAGGAGCAGAATCTTATAGGATAAATGAGATCAATTATCTCACTTGTCAACTGACTTTTCAACTTTTTTGCATCTTCTATTTAGAATCCTGGCTCCCACCTGGTCTCAATTTCCCAGTAAAATTTAAAAAAATCAAGACACCAAAAAAAATGGTGTATACAGAGTGTAAGAAATGAAAAGGCTGTATCCCAAATATGAGGCTCTGTTTACCCGTTTTATCCAGTATATGAGGCGCCAATGCGCCATTTCTTTCTTCCTCCTCTTTCTCCTCCACCAGTCCACCGATTTGATTATGAAAACACTCTAGCAGGTAAATATCTCCACTCCTCCTATTTCTTTCTCTTACACTTTGTATACACCATCATGTCCACCATCAAAATCTACACAGCATCATCAGAACTACATGAATCTCAACAAAAAAAAAATCAAATCTTTTGTTTATCAATTCATTTCCTAGTTGTTGTGTTCATCAAAAAATCAGTTATGTTAAACAATTTAGGGTTTGTAGATTATCCACAACAGACTCAATTGATACTGCTATCGATATGAATGATGAGATTATTAGAAAATGGGATTCGGCCGAATGTTGATGAGTCTTTATCAGAAGAGTGCTAATGTTGCTGATGCAGAATTTGTGTTTGAGAAAATGCAGAACTAGAAGTATGCTTGACAATAGAATATCGTGAAGGTTTAACTGGGTTGTGCAAGACTCGACACACTCAACTTTGTAATGTGTGAATCATTGTCAAATGGGTTGAGTACTTGAGTAGTATTCATGTACCTACGGATTTTTGTTTGCATGTTATAACTTAGCCAGGCGCAGCTGGATATGATGCTGAACAGCTCGTAAATTTTTATTGCATTGATTGGATTTCATTTTCCTCTTCACCTGAGTTAATTCGTATGAAAACTTAGTAGTAAGCCTTCAGACTGCATAAAACTGTCATACTGTTTCTATCGACTATTGGTAGCCTCAGAAACTACTAACACATATCGACCCCTGCAGCAAAAATCTACTTCACTTGGGAGAGATGTTCCAAGCTACTCGTAGTATTATGGGATGTCTTGGTGATTGTGCAAAGGCACATTCTGACTGCTGAAAGCTTTTGTACAGCTAGAGTGACTAAGATTAAGTGATTTTCTCGTTCTTATAGTTCGTTATGGAACTTTGACAGGCAATCACGTCAGAAAATGAGCCTGTGAGGTGTACTCCTCTTGGGCTCCCAGTTGTGCAACCTTACCGCAAACCTGGAAGACATCTTGTGAGTTTTCAAGACTAGAAGTAGATACTAATGTAGTCAAGAATTCCTCGAAAGTATATGTTCTGAGATCCTTTCCCACAATTTTGATCTTGTTGATCTTTTTGTCTTAACTAGTGATGTATGCATGCAACAAAGTATAGTGATCCAATAGTTGCCGCCACAATCCTCTACTAGTTGAAAAGAATGATCATTATAGAATTTTTTGGCCGGTTGAAGACTATGCCATATGTTAGCCAAATCAACTCTCCGAGAATATGTTAAATTGCTTTCTGATTTTTGTTAAATATGTAGATAAGAACTCCCCTTCAGGTTTTAGCTTTGCAGCGAGAGGGCAACTCCTTAAGCTCCTAATCATACAGCTTAAAATTTCCAGGTCTAGGTCAAGAAGGCAGAAGAGCGCTTTTTCTCCAAACTTTGTGCACTCTCTTTGATGGTTCTCACATAATGACGACTGCTGCTATTTCGCAGGTTTGTGGTCGCTTCTTTTATAGGGTATAAACCATATTATCCGCCAAACTCACTAGTTGGCGTATGTTTACCTTCTCCCATGAGTTCTCGTTATTATGATCCATAATAATCTGAGTGAAAACTTGAACATTATGTATCATAGAAATTATCCATATTATCTCAAGTTCATTAGATAAACTTCAAGTGTTTATAAAGAGTACTGCTGCCATAAAATGATGCTAGCTATTGTGCCAACCCATAATGAGATTTTTATTTGAAAAGTTTTAAACAAAACAAAAATTTCCATTGCTCGGATATTGTACGATATGCCAACCCATAATGAGAATTTTTTTTGAAAAGTTTTAAACAAAACAAAATTTTCCATTGCCGGGATTTGAACCCGGGTCGCCTTGGTGAAAGCCAGGTATCCTAACCGGGCTGGACTACAATGGAGTTATGACAACTTTGTCAATTTTAAATATAAAACCTAAAATGAGCACTCGTAACACAACATTTCATGCACCATCTGCCGCTTATTTCATGAGTCGAGTACATTTTCAAATCGATAAGAATTACGATCTTTTCTCAAATCGAACACACAAAATCAGAGAACATCCCAGCCCCTTTCTTCCCAGTTCTAACCCTAGACCTTACTCTTCTCAGTCCTATGTTCATCTTTCAGGGTCTCGGATAAAACCCTTTACTTGGTTTGTTGACACTCTAATTCCGGCACTCCTTCACCAAAATCTGATGGAGAAGACATTGTTCCAATCTTAGGTAAGCCCATAATCACATAAATATAATTTGTTTTTTATTAATCTCTTGTTTATATGAAAAGAAAACTACAAACTTTTGGTGGGTAACCTAGCAACAAGCTGGGCACCAACACTTTTTTGAATAGCAATACCTAATCTATGAAAAATAAAACTACCAAAACCACTACTAACGTCCTTGCTAACTAAACAATTTTTCATACGCTTGAAAAAACATAAAGTATCATCCCCAAGTTCCCCTAAATTAGAGAAAGCTAAAACACTCAAACCATAGCCATGAGATACACACTTGTCCAAGTATTTAGTGCGTTTTCGCGAAACCGCACAAGAAATATCTTTGCCTGGAACAAAAGTGCGAGTACCTTCACCTGTGAAAGGATAAACCCCTGTAACATCCATGCAAACATCTTGACCATTTTCCCAGTTAGGAACAAAGATATCAGCAGGCCGTAAATCTTTGTCATCATCCGACAGAAACCCGAGGGAAACTTCCTTACGCGCAGGTACACCAGCCTTATAACAAATGTCAGCGATTACATCACGTACAAAGTCATGTTGAAACTTAGGTCCAACATCCTTAGCACAATGAAGCGCGTGATCTCCAAAAATATCCATAGGGCTGTTGCAACTTGAGCATAAACTATTCTCAACAAACAATGGGATACCCAGGCGGTAGCAAAGAACAACTCTGAACTGTCTCGGCCCGATACATTGATTAAGCCCACTAATAGGTACAACTAATAAATAATCTTGTGCATGCTTAACTCTATTACACTGCCACAGAATGTAATCTCTTGCAGACATAGAAAATTGGTCGGGGATTTTCTTCTTAATTGCATCAAAGTAAGTAACTGCCAGGGAGTGCATGGAAAGAGGGGGGGGGGGGGGGGGGGGCAGTAACATCGACACAAAAAGAAGAAGGTAGTCCACATACCTGAATGAAATTCTGAAGAGCCAACCGATAAGCAGAACCTTTGTTTGTTGAGGATAAGTCACCAAGGATTACCTTTTGCACTGCAGCCGTCTGACTCTGAGAAGCAAGATAACAGTAGGTGCGGGTGTCTGCCATGGTATAGATGCTTAAGCCACCATCTTTGATGGGCAAGGTAGCCAATCGCTGCTGTAAAGGACCAAAACCCGAACCATCACCAGTAACAAGAAGTCTCAAGTACTTGAGCAAATGATCATCGAAAAGCTCAGTGGCTTGTTGAAGGGATGCCAGATTGGTAGTTCGCAAAGAAAAATATAATCTAGAAACACCCATGCAATTGCGAAGTAGAAGCATCTCACTTTGAGGATCCTTGAGTTTTTTGATGGCAGACATAAGTTGAACAGTCTTGTTCATTCTGTTTATCATCATATCACTAATAAATTTCGAATCCAGACTCACAGGGCCACCCAAAAGTTTAACACCATTAGACGGTCTACAATTATCATGAGGAAAAACACCATCAACAATACTTCTAGGATCAAAAGAAGGCCAAAAGACTTCTGTTTTATTTATATTGAGATGCAAACCCCTACCTGGTCCTTCAGTTTCTATTATGCGTAAGGCTTTGGACACCTCAAGTGTATCACTAATGATTGTACCATCATCAAGGTACAGGCGTGCAAATCGAGTTTACAACTGGAAGCAATAGTCTTCACTAGAGGGTGAAGAGTCAAAAATAACAAGGGATCGAGAGGGTCACCCTGCTGGACTCCAAGAGCAGAGGACAAAATATATTGGTCGTAATAGAGCTTGGCTGGTCGCATATAACAAAATTCAACCCAACGAGAAATACCTGGACAATGAAAACGAACCTCTTTGATGAGCTGAGATCTGCTCACCATGTTGAACGCATTAGAGAAGTCAATGAGGAGCATTGACATCATGTCCGAGTGACCTTTCAGCTCAAGTAGGCCATTTACAGCATGTAAAATACTCTCACCCCCGGCAGGTACACCAACTCCGAATTGGTAATCACCCAAATAAGAAGTCATATTCTTTCCGACAGAGAAAACAACCACTTTGGAGACCAATCTACGCCAAACCGTGCCAACTGCAATGGGCCTAATGCCACCCCCAGGCTTGAGTAACGGTGTTAAGGGCGCACTAGCTATGAATTCACCCAACTCCGCAGGGCATTTTCCAGCCAACCAAAGATTGACAACCCCTGTAATCGAAGCGAGTAAATCGTCTGCCACTGCTGCCGCCACCCCACACATTGCATCAACTAAATGTTGTACCCGCAAGCCATCTCGACCACATGAAGTACCCTTGGGGAAGCTCTTAATAGCCCCCAAAACTGCCCGACACTCCACCACAACTGGATCAACTACAACATCATCACACTGAATAACAGGGGGAGGCGCTGCTGGGTGTTTATCTTGCAAATCCGCATAAGTTTGGTCATTACATGGTGCAACCCCATTGGAAGAAAGCACACGGATAGCGGCAGCAAAATGACCGCAACTTATTTTCTTGCGGCAAGCTGTCAAATTAGCTATGCTATGTTTCTTCCCATCTGTTGGCTTAGATACTGTACGGACAGGGAGTTGCAGCATCTTGTTAATTAGGTTGAAACATCCATTGGCCTCCTTCCAAACCGATAGAGAATGGTTAATGGCAGTAACTTGTAGACATTTGCGATTACCAGATTTTTCCTCAGTAGAATTCCTTGGTCTGTACAAAGCTAAAGTGCAGATAGGAAAAAGAATAAGTTGCAGCCATGCAGTCAGGTTGGTAGGGTTGAAGATCACCTTGTCGAGGCAGGTTTTCAGCAACCTTGAGAAGGGTAGCCGGCATTTGTGAGGAATACTCATCACTGTGGTGAATTGCCTCTGGAAAACAGCATTTAGCAAGTCTGTAGAAAGAGTCTCTGCAACAATCTCTGCAACAACACCAGAACCATCTCCCGTATCACAGACTGCACTTCCCAAACACACATCACCTACCTCATCAGGCTTAGCAACACCATGTATGAGAAACTCTGTGAATGCGCCATCGAATGGCCCTGCAACAACATCCCTATGAACCGTTCCTTCTCGTCCCTTACATGGCATTTTCCAGGCGTGAAGATGCATACACCGATGACACAGCCACATCCGAAGGCTACCAAGAACTCTCTCCCAAGGATGGTAAATCTACAGATTCTTGACAATCAGCTCCCTGCAGTTAGCCTTGTTAGCTTCAGAAGAGAGGTGCCGATCATGCAGATGTCTCAAAAATGAGCCCTTGACGTAACCCCTACCACCAACACCATCTGGACAACTATCAAAGCCTTTGAAGGGGCAATGGCAGAAGCCATTGTCGATGGTAGCATCCACTGTAATGGGAGATGAAGAAGAAGAATCCTCAAGCCCCTGGGAAAAATGGGTTGTCGACTGTCGCCTGGAAGAGGAAGCCCTAGTTGTTCTAGCCATGAAAGCTGAAAAAAATGATTCTAACAGAAAGACGAAAAACTGAAACCCTAAAACGAAAAATAACAAAGCAAAGTCGCCGCAAGAAAGGAAAAATGGAAAACCGTGGAAGGGAAATCAACTGGAAAACAAAAACTAAAAGTAATCCGAGGAAAACCATGGCAAATCCGGTGAAAAAACCTGGCTTTCACTCGCCAGAAAAATCGCCGGAGAGAGGACCATGGTCGACGGAGTAGATAGTTGAAATATGTTGTATTGCTTGGTGACTTCATTTGTATTTGAAGAAATTAGTTGAAATCAGTTTAGTAATATGATTGCCATTGTGAGAAATTGACATGCATGTTAATTGATTGATGAAATTTCTCATAGGAATTCTGTTAGGGATTTAGTTTGTTCCTCATGGAGGACTAGTTTCAATACAATTCTGTTAGGGATGGGAGCAAAAGGCAATTGAATGGAATTTAAAATCTCTGGTCATTTGTAAACTGATTGATAAACTGTCTCTTCATGATTTCTAGCTAAAAATCCATGTCTTTAAATGTATAGATTTTATGTATTTCAAACAATTTCAGTGAGATTTTGATTATGTGACTCTCAACCCAAAGGCAATTGCTGCTCTTCAATTGTCTAGTATTTTTGTATTCACATTTTGGTATGAATTTTAGGTGCTGTAGTAAGTGAGCGTGAGTCTGCTTATTGCAACCAGTGGAGGGCTAAACCAACAAAGAAGCTTTTCCTTATCCTGCATCCGAATCCGTCATATGTTTGATTCCTAGTCTATTAGCCATGAGGTGAGATTAGAGCCGTTATTCGGCAGCATAGAACGGTGACACATAATATTAGGAGAGATGCCTAACTTCAACGATTTATCGACCAAAAACGGGTGTTGCTCCCAATTTAAGTTTACTGTTACTAATTGGTTGCTTAACATCTAGAAAATGAATATATTGAGTGGAGTTTGATTCGGATGTTGTAAAATGTTAAAGCATTTAGGAAATGGTGTTCTTGAATGTGCGTTTTCATTTGGTTTTCTCAAGGGTTAATGATCATTTCATTTGTATGGGTCTAAGTCGTAAACAATACTTGTACTCTTCACTCCATCACAATCGTGTGTATCATCCATCTTCTTCAAAGCTTTACTCCTTTACTGTTCAAGATGATGACAAGTGGCACTCCATATCATGAAATGAATCCCACTAACTTTCTGTCTAGAGTCTATGGACTGTACTAATGAAAATAGATGGATGGAGACATGCTTTTTTTTCCTACTCAGTATTAGCTTTAGCTTCTGCTCACAGCAGTAGTAGTATTAAGTTGCTTGTGCTCACAGCAGTAG
>JAJJMB010010315.1:4529005-4635929 GCA_023531105.1 Papaver atlanticum | reverse complement strand
TGCTCACAGCAGTAGTAGTATTAAGTTGCTTGTGCTCACAGCAGTAGTAGTATTAAGTTGTTGTGTCTCGTCTTTTCTTTATTTTCTTTCTTTCTCTGAATTTGTTTCTTTTGGGTTTAAATGTGAGAGTAACTACATGTCTTACATAAGAAAATCATTGATTTCATTGAACATTATCATCAGGTCAGGTGAGTGAGTACATTTAAGCCCTTTGCTAGGTGGGTGAGAAAAGGAGAGATTTGTTTTGTTGTTTCGTTGATTTCAAAAAAGGAATTAACCCTCTTTTGAAATTCTGTTATCTCAATCATTCTTGTTAGGTATAAATAACGTCACTATCAACGTTTTTCACTGTACTGTATTTCAAAACGTTTTTCACTGTACGGTTTCTATATCAGTTTTTTTTTTTTTTTTATTATTATTATTATTATTATAAACAAGGAACCTTTTAATTAATGGGATTTCAAGGTTATAATGAGTTTAAGATCGAAAATAAGAGAATACAAAGTAACAAGAACATACCGTAAGAGTAAAATACCGAGAAATCCGACAAGAGAAAGAGAAGGATTACCGGAGTAAGACAAATACAAGTATGAATAAGATCCGATTAAATCGGAAGAAGGATGGTTTTTCTCGGAATTAAATTCTAACCATTTAGTTTGTTTTTCTTCTTTAGAAAGAAATCCTCCCAAAATAGGATTGATTTGCTCAAATCTCTTATAGCTAGTGATGAAGCTTCCGTCGTCATAAAGACCACCTACGGAGATTCCGTCGCCGGATAAGTTGATGATGAAGATTCCGTCGCCAGAGACAACCAAGATGAAGATTTCGTCGTTGGAGAGCATGGAGAGCATCACTATTGATCTAAAAACCCAACCCAATAACCAAGAATCGCCATTAAAGCGAAGATAAACCTCAAAAGAGTAGATAAAATCACCAAAATGGTGTAGATAAGTAGAAAACATAATAAAAACCAAACTAATCTACTAACTAACCTACAAAGCAAGGAAAAATGAAGAAATCTGCTCAGATCTAGTCCAAGAGTTGTTTTTGATGGTTTTGTTGGAAAAGAAAAAAGAGTGAGAGAAAAAAACAAATATATCAGTATGATATAGAAAGGAGAAGAAACTGAGAAGTGAAACCGAGGGAGATAAAATAGGAACGGGGAAGAGAGGGAGAGAGAGTGTGAACTATGAAGGGACACTCTTCATAGTTTTCTCTCCCTTCATAGTTCACACTCTTTCTCCTCTCTTCCTCGTTCTTATTTTCTCTCCCTTGGCCTCACTTCTCTGTCTCTTCTCCTTTCTTCTTCCTCTAGTTTGCTTCTTTGAGATCTATAATCTAACTGAATCAAGGTATTTGTGCATTTTCCGTTCACAAGCTGGAAAGTTGGGTCACGTAATTAACTAATTAAGGGTGCGTTTTCTTCTAAGTTTTCTGATTTCTTTCGTTGGTTGCAAGTGTAACTGTGCAATATAGTAGGGTAGAATAGGATAATTTTAACAATTATGTATATTTTGCAATATTGCAGCAGGAATCGTTTGTAATGGTTGAAATCTGATTACTTAGGGTGGGGTATGATCAGTTATCATTCAGACTAACTGACTAAAATAAGATATCTGTTGAATGTGATTAAGGTTTTGTTCATGGGAGTCATCAGTAAAACTGAAGTAAATTTAAGGAGGCTGCTTGCAACAGCTCCTCAGCAGAAGAGTCAAGCAAAGCTCATACATGTAAGTGCAAAGGCTTATTGATTTACGACAACACTATCTGAGTAATATTATGTGTTACATTTTCTTGTTTGAAGCATACTCATCGTGCTGATAATAAAATCCTTGAAAATCTAAAGACAGATACATACAGTATGTGCTTTATGTGTTTCATCTTTCCTATTATTATGCTGCCAATTGAACTATTATCTATGTACTTTAAAGGTGGTAGATGTGATAAATCTTTTGTCAGTTCCAAAATTGTGATAATGACATGCTTTATTTAGTCAAGGAAGTACAGCTCCATATTATGTATTGCATGCTCTTTTGTTTAGTGTTTAGCACTACTTTTGGAACTTGTACATATGATCTTGTGGCACATATTCTGGTCTGATAATTGTAACGGAAGACAATTTCTTATAGCACAATAATATGATGTTTTAAATAACCAATCTGGTTCAGTGTATGTTATATTTTAGAATAGTTTTAGATTTACGATCTCTTCCGTCCTCCTTCAACCATAATAAAACACAGTACATTGAAATCTGTGCTAATTAGAATAAATATGTTTGAAGATTTTAAGGGAAGAGCATATTTGCTTAGTTTTAAATATCCTTATTTTCTCAAATCCATTTTGAGCCGAAGCAAATTTCTTTGGGATTATAGAAACAGCAGGGATATTGATATGAGAGGGAAGTAGCTCTTCAAAGTTAGAATATATTGACTGTTTGCGGTGAGACTAGGACCCGCAACTCTATGTGGAAGAGTATAAGATATGCTATACTGGTTTCCAACGATATGAATTTAAAAAATTTGATTGGGATGCTCTCGACAAGTAAAATGTGTGCAAAAGTAGTTAACCTGTTACTTAGAAGATCTCTTTGATGAAATTGGTCGAGAAGATTTTGGCTTCCTTGATTAACTTGTCACCTTGTTAGATGTAATGATATGGGTCCCTTTAGATGTGGCTAAAATTTGTGGTATGACCAAGTATGTGATATGTCTAGTTTATGATCCTATCCCACATTATGGTTTTTGCGTTCAGTACCAATTTTGTCTCAGTATATTTCTTGTTGCAAGTACATGACTGATGCTCATGACTCATCTTTGCAGTATGTTGCTACTTTACGAGAACAATTGGAGCAATTGGCAGCAGAAACCACAGAGGATGGCTTACAAAGGTTTTGTTATTGTTTGATTTTTATATCTGTAAAGTTTAAATACTGGACAAGAAAGACATATCTGTACGTTTTGGTCTAGTATCTCCTTAATCCAAGTTTTCTAGAAACTGTTTAGAATTATAACCGATTCTACGGCACCCACAGATTATAAATGTTATTCATCTTGAGTTTGCAATTAAATACTTTTCCTGAAGATTCACTCTTTTGGTTGATAATGCTTAGAGTTGGGTTGGAAAACGGAACACTTTGTTCTTCCTGATTTGCTATCCCTTTACCCGTTGTGCAGGACATCCATGTTCTTTGTTGTGCATAAAGTATGGTATAGTGCTCAGTGCCTCAGTCATTAAATATTTTGAATTATATGTGTGGGTTCTTAGAAACCGATGGAACAAAAAATAGGTTGGGTAATAAACACCAAGTGCTTAAGCCATTGTCCAAAAGATTACTCAGGACTATACTGTAACGATTATTAGGAACCCCAAAATATTAACTTCCTGCTTCTCCACACTTGCAACTACTTGGAATTCACTGCTAACAGAGAAACAAAGGATTACAGTGTCAAAGAATAACGTTTTAAGAAAAATGAAATATTGTATATGCCTTTTTAAAGCTTCTATTTTGTAAGTACTTAATGTTGGAAAACGATTAATAAAATATAATTTTTAAAGTTTTAATAAAAATTATTTTTTTTTATTTTTTTTTTGTGAATGAAAAACTTATTAGTCTCACACCGTGGAGTTTCCACTTTTAGGTTGTTTTAAGAGACTATATAAGATTTTTAATCCCACATTGGGAGCTTGTTCGTTTCGTCAAAGCAATCATTTTCATTATAACGGAGCTAAGTATCAATAATTTTTGTTTATTTGATTTTTCCTTGTTTTTGATTATTGCACCCACCAATCTTAAGACATTAGAGTTTGTAATAATCATGGATGTTAATTGTGGAGTGAAAAACAAAAAATGAATTTTTGGTCAGCTGTAGAGTTTCGAATTTTTCTCTTAACCTAGAAGGAATTTCGATGAACCCTTTTGACCTAATGTAGTAGACATCTTGATAGTTACCTACACAAAATTTCAGAATTTTTGGAGTTGTAAAAGTATTTTTTTGATATTTTACAAAACAGAGAAACGTTCCAGAAAAATTCTGACGAGCAGAAATTTGTTGTTGACTAAATTAGTTTTAAAGAGGTAACCATGAGTTTTCTGAAATGGTGATTCAAACGAAGTTTGTAGATCCAGATGTCATCTTCAAAACTCATATTTTACTTTCCGATTCGAAACTAAGGTTTGTGAGATGTGGTGTATTAGGTGATTGGGAAATTACCGTGTCCGTGGTCAGAGTATAAACGAAGATTGTGACATGAAATTGAAAAGGGACATGGCTGCTAGGCGCATGTGGAAGAACACAATTCTTCCAAAGATGACAAATGCAAGAACATCAAACACAACTCTAAGCGTAGTCTTCATAAGAAAGGTATGTTTCGTAAAACTGAATCCGACATTACTTTAATTAAGGGTGATTTTTATGTTTGTAAAATTCCTGGCCACACGGCAGTAAATTAAAGACAACATAAAAACATTAATAAGTAGAAAGTTAATGCTAATTTAGTTGAAACAAACTAGAAAGAGTTCAGTGGCATGATGTCAGAAGTTATTTTAATAACCAATGTGAGAGACCAGTAGGTGGACTCTGGAGCCACTAAGCATGTTTGTTGAAACAGAGACCTGTTCACCTCTTATCAGAGGATAAGGGATGTTGAGAAACTCTATATGAGTAACTCATCTGCGACAGAGGTTGCATAAAAAGGAAAGGTCGAGCAGAAGCTCATATCTGTAATGTTCTCACATTGAAGAAAGTTTTCATGTTCCGAGCATATGCAAGAATCTTGTATCTTGTTCTGTCGTAGATGGTAAAAGAATTAAGATATTAATTGAATCTTGAAAACTTGTCGTAACTAAGGGCAGTGATTTTTTAGGCAACGGTTATAAGACTTAGGGTCTATATATGCTTAACGGAGAAAAAAAATGATGAAGTGAAAAAAGTTGATTCTTGTGTTTTCTTTTGTGTGATTGTATGTTTTGCATGGTAGACTTGGAACCGTAAACTAAGAAGTCAATGCATAAACTGGCTAGCGTAGGCTGCGTACCCAAATTTAGTTTGGATATTGAACACAAAATTTAAATCTTTGCAGAATAAAAATATGCTATAAAATCTTTTAGCAAAATTGTTCAGAGTAATTCTAAGCCCTTAGAATTAATTCATTTAGATCTAGTTGACATGGAATCAACCCAAACGAAGGTGGTAAAAGGTGGTTTATAACTTTCATAGATGATTGTACGAGGTACTATCTTGTATGCTTTCTTAGGGATAAGGATAATGCCTTAGAAGCCTTAAGAGTATAAACTTGAAATTGGAAGCGAAGTATATATTCATTTAGACCTATTCATATAGACCCAACGAAGGGAACATAGACAATTGTTGGAAATAATATGCGGTTTCGGTTTCTCGGAAATCATGTTACTACAACAAACAAAATACTAACAAAGAAAAGAGTTAGAAAGACTTATCGGATTGGTCGATCGAGGCGAGGTAATCCTCTTTCTTTAAAGACAATTCATCCCCACATACGGTGCTCACGGTTCTACGGATGTCGCCTTCCAAGATACAACGATCACGCCTTATAGTAAGTAGCACTACAATATTTTTAGGCCAGCGAATGTTGACAATTACTGTGCTCTTAAATGACTCTGACTCTGACTCTTGACTTCAAAACTTGTTTTCTAATTCACAAAAAAAGCTTGTAAAAACTCATATAAAACTAAAACAAGAGATGGGTTTATATAGAGTCAATGGTGACTCTACAAGATGTCTTTTTACCAATAGGTGACTCACCATGGCCAATGGTAACTCTCCATAACACCTATTCATGACTAGGTGTCTTGTGATGAAAAGACATAACCCAAACACATCTCTTGGAGTTTAAAACTTGAAAACAATTTTCACTCACATAATAAATTTTAACTTAAAAATTCCAACAATCCCCCACATGAGTGAAAATAATGACTCAACAAAACTTACATACTTTTAAGAGCACAAGCAGAAAATATAATGCATCGGTAAATGGTAGCTTTTGGCTTTAAACCAAACCTAGTGAAAATTTACCGGACTTACTAGCCAAATCAGTGGACGCGATGTCGTTGAACTGTCAGCCGTTGATGTAAATCGATACAATAAATCTCACATATTATATCCCCTTATAATCGTCAAATTCTCGGCTGTGTTAATTTCGGCCCTGAACGTTCTTGGAATTCTATGAGTGTTCTAGATTAACCTAGCCTTTAAAGTTATCATAGAAGCGGCCCCACTTCTCACTCATATAGGTGATCTCCTATTTGAAAGTATCGTGCCATACTCTTCTTAGTTAGACTAAGCTATAGGAATCATTAAGAGAAAATCTCAACCTCTTACGTGACAGGAAACACTGATTCATATCTTAGGAATGGGAAAGAGAAAATCTCTTTCAGTGTTATCTGGCGAGTTCGTCACAACTTAGTTTGCCCTTTTGAACCTAGACCATGGGATCTCCAATCGCCTAGGTTGGGTTACCGCTGCAACTTACTCTTTAGTAAGGCTATAAGCCCATTCCCCTCGATGATGCAATTATGAACTCTCTCTAGAATTCGTATCCTTTGTCGACTTGATACAATTCTCATTTATTTCTTTAGATGTGGGCACATTTGAGAGGCATCATTGCTTTATGGTGTTGCGTTAACTTCATATTTATAGGAACCTTCCGTAACACCATTCTAGACACCCCACATTTTGATAAATTTCTCATCATAACAATCTTGTTATGACAACCACCCCAACAACTCCGTGGTGAAACCTTTTTAGAAATTCATCACTGGGTGCCAAACTAAAATTCAATTCTCATGCTACACTAATTTATGAGAAATTTTGATTCCACTGGTCTCCAATTAACTTCTTCTGATCAACTGATCATCAAGATAACTTGCGTATGGAATTCCTAGCACCTCTCACAACAATTATTCACAATCTCTAATTGTCATGAAGTATCACCAGCACTGATTTGCCACCATAGTCATACGTCCTGGTTACTGTAGTGACCATGCAAATCCCTACGCTATCTTTTTAGTGGGTCGATAAATTCTCTTGATTATTCCATGAACCAATTATTAATTCAAGCAATCAATAGACTTAAACCTAATTCCCAACACTTGAAGGAATTTTCTGATGACACTAATAGGGCATCTACTCCATTCCCCCAACATTTCATGGTTGTACACAAACATGATATCATTTGCAAAACCAATATGCATTACGTTAATAAGGGGAATACAGAATGGTACCAACTACCAGTAAATTTAGGTTAGACAGGCTATTAGCATTTGAGTGGTAGTCTGGTATCCCATTCTTTCTTTTGACGCCACTCATCATTGATAAGTGTTTTCAGATCCATCGGTAGATCATTCCTTAACTTAAGCAGTTAGTTGCTTAGATCCATCAAACACAGATATAGCCAAAATTACCGATTGTACTCTCAACCAGTTAACTAAGATCCATGGAAACTAATTCCAATCCCTTCTCCCCCACATTTCATGATCATCAAAATGTCATGAAACCACCGTCAATCTTGAACAGGGAACTATTGTGTAAGGAAATAAATGTGGAAGAGATTTTCTCTTTCCCTTTCCTATGATATGAATCAGTGTTGCCTGTCACGTAAGAGGTTGAGATTTTCTCTTAATGATTCCTATAGCTTAGTCTAACTAAGAAGAGTATATCAGGTTACCTTCAAATAGGAGATCACCTATATGAGTGAGAAGTGGAGCCGCTTCTATGATAACTTTAAAGGCTAGGTTAATCTAGAGCACTCATAGACTTCCAAGAACGTTCAGGGCCGAAATGAACACAACCGAGAATTTGACGATTATAAGGGGATATAATGTGTGAGATTTATTGTATCGATTTACATCAACGACTGACAGTTCAACGACATCGCGTCCACTGATTGGCTAGTAAGTCCCGGTAAATTTTCACTAGGTTTGGTTCAAAGCCAAAAGCTACCATTTACCGATGCATTATATTTTCTGCTTGTGCTCTTAAAAGTATGTAAATTGTTGGAATTTTGAAGTTAAAATTTATTATGTGTGAAAATTGTTTTCAAGTTTTAAACTCCAAGATATGTGTTTGGGTTATGGCTTTTCACCATAAGACACCTAGTCATGAATAGGTGTTACGGAGAGTCACCATTGGCCATGGAGAGTCACCTATTAGTGAAAAGACACCTTGTAGAGTCACCATTGACTCTATATAAATCCATCTCTTAGTTTTGTTTTCACAAGTTAAAATGGGTTTTTCACTTGACACGTAAGAGGTTGAGATTTACTTTTAATGATTCATGTAGCTTAGTCTAACTAAGAAGAGTATGGCACGATACTTTCAAATAGGAGATCACCTATATGAGTGAGAAGTGGGGCCGCTTCTATGATAACTTTAAAGGCTAGGTTAATCTAGAGCACTCGTAGAATTCCAAGAACGTTCAGGGCCGAAATCAACACAAACGAGAATTTGACGATTATAAGGGGATATAATATGTGAGATTCATTGTATAGATTTACATCAACGGCTGACAGTTCAACGACATCGCGTCCACTTATTGGCTAGTAAGTCCGGTAAATTTTCACTAGGTTTGGTTCAAAGCCAAAAGCTACCATTTACCGATGCATTATATTTTCCGCTTGTGCTCTTAAAAGTATGTAAGTTTTGTTGAGTCGGTATTTTCACTCGTGTGGGGGGTTGTTGGAATTTTTAAGTTAAAATTTATTATGTGAGTGAAAATTGTTTTCAAGTTTTAAACTCCAAGAGATGTGTTTGGGTTATGTCTTTTCACCATAAGACACCTAGTCATGAATAGGTGTTATGGAGAGTTACCATTGGCCATGGTGAGTCACCTATTGGTGAAAAGACATCTTGTAGAGTCACCATTGACTCTATATAAACCCATCTCTTGTTTTAGTTTTATATGAGTTTTTACAAGCTTTTTTTGTGAATTAGAAAACAAGTTTTGAAGTCAAGAGTCAGAGTCATTTAAGAACACAGTAATTATCAACATTTGATGGCCTAAAAGTATTGTAGTGCTACTTACTATAAGGCGTGATCATTGTATCTTGGAAGGAGACATCCGTAGAACCGTGAGCACCGTATGCGGGGATGAATTGTCTTTAAGGAAAGAGGACTACCTCCCCTCGATCAACCAATCCGATAAGTCTTTCTAACACTTTTCTTTGTTAGTATTTTGTTTGTTGTAGTAACATGATTTCCGAGAAACCGAAACCGCAAATTATTTCCAACATTAGCATGATTAAACCGCCTAAAAGAATTAGAAGAGGGATATTGAGATTGATATTCACCACCCTTTGGCATGGAAATCAATGTGGTTAAACCAATGTTAGACAGAAGAGGATTTGATTTATCTCCAACACGATGAGGATCATTATTAGCTGGTTCATCAGAGAATGTTCTCCATTCGGATTTTTCATCAATTAAGTAGGCTTCTAATACGAGTCCACAGTCGCAACAAATTGTGTCTCCTGTCGAATGATCAGATATCACGGCTTTAACACTTTTGCAATCGGAACAGTAAGATTCCTCCATGAATTAGAGAAAATTTGATTATTCACAGTCAATTTGTTACTTCAAGCCTTGTGTGCTTCGCCTAGAGTTCTGGTGGTGTTTGCAGCAGAGAATGTTAGACAGAAAGATTTATGAGACCCTACGACAGTATTTATAGGAAAAATCATGTCGTGTTTTTGGAAACCAAATGTTTTAGGAAACTTTGTGTGCTTTGCCTCGAAGTTATGGTGGTGGTCGCAGAGGTATGTTAGACAGAAAGATTTATGAGACCCTATAGCAGAATTTATAGACGAACTCAGGTCGTATTTTTGGGAATTAACTGTTATTAGGAAATTGGGCTTTCCGCCTTTGCGCTGAGGCCCCTGACTTTGTTTCCCTAATTCGGCTAGAGAAAGGAGTAGGATCTGTAGTTTGTACATATTTAACGATTTTTTGGGGACCATCTTTTTTTGGGGACCATGATTTAATTAGGCCACATTCCCTATAGTTGTAAGGGGTGTCCCAAAAGGTGGAGATGACTAGTTTACCCTTTAACCTAATTAAAATTATAACTAATCTACAACTTCTTCTTCCTCTATTCTACAATTTTTCTTCTTCTCTTCTTCATTAATTTATGATCATCTAAACCTGATCATATAAAAATATGATCAAAATCATCAAATTTTCATCGTCGTCGATTCATTGAATTTTCATCGTCGATTAATCAATCTTTTGTAAACAAACCCGTCCATAAGTATTTTCCCACAAACCCATTACTTCTAATTCGTTTTCGATTGAAATTAGAAGCAACAGTCATCAAAATAGGTTAGATATGGAGGTTACAGTAGTAAGTTCAGTTAGGATAATTTTGAAAAAAAACCTAGTTTACAACCGAACTTTTAAAGATGAAGAACACGAAGAACACTTCGGCTAAGATTTTTTTTTTGTTCCTAGCCGAACACCTGAGTTCGGTTGAGTCGCAAAAAAAAATTCAAAACCGAACTCTTCTCTGTATAGCCAAATGTTGAGTTCGGTTGAATCGCAAAAATAAATTTCCTAACCGAACTTTATTCTGAAAACCTATATAATGAGTTCGGTTAAGTCGAATTTTTTTCTGCTAACCGAACAAAGAGTTCGGCAATGTTTTATATACGTTGCGATCACGCTGAACCTATAGAATTTAAGTGCATGGAAAAACTAAGGGTTCGGCTGAATCACTGGTTCGTACAGATTTTGCGAACCAACCGAACTCTGTTGTTTAAAGTTCGGTTACAACGTGGTCGAGTCGACTGAACCGAACAAAACTCTCTATACTCAAGCATAGTAGTTCGGTTACATTTAATTTTTCATCAGCTAGCCGAACAAACAAAAACTCCATTAAAGTTCATGTTCGGTTACCTGTGTATTTTGGATTTATTAACCGAATTGCATTTGCAGAAAGTTCGGTCACATGTTCTTCGTATAATATAACCGAACTATGTTGACCTAGTTGAATTTTTTTGTTATAATTTTCATTTTGAAGATATTTTAGGCCATTTATAGCAACATTAACTAAGTTATAAGCATACCTCGATACCCAAAGGATGTTTTTTCTCCATATTCACCCATCTCAAAATAATTTTTTTCTCCATCTTCTTCTTCTTCTACTACTTTAATCACTCAATAATTCTACTTCTTTTAAAAGAAATCATCTATTAATTTAACCCTAATCAATGATTAATTATACTAACTAATGATTACACAAAAATAATCAGGAGGGTAATTTTCATATTAATATAAATATGAGATAAGGGGTGACCTAGATTTACTTCTAAATGTCCTACCCAAAATAAAACAACGGTCCCCCAAAAAAAGGATGGTCCCCAAAAAATATTTTACCACTGAAACATCTTCGAGGTTGTTTGGATACACATGGGCTACTCACTTTTCAACTTCTAAAAGCAATAGAACAAGAAGTTAGTTTGGCAACAAATTCCATTTTGATTTCTAAAAAGATAATAAAGGTACTTTTTTGTGATGCAAATTTTTTTGTTTCAACTTCTGTTCCTGGTATCGAAACATATTATCAATGAGGTACATTTAGGATACGTGAAATCCAGGTTCTTTTAGTTATAATGTAGTTGTAGACATTGTAGTGCTCAACAGAAACATTCACACTTAAGGTGTAATATCATACTGATGTAATAACTAGGATTAGGGGCAAAACAAGATATATTGAGTTGTCTAATAACTAAAGTAAGGGATTTCATTTGGGGAAATTTGGCCAGGCCCCACTCAAGGATTATCCGTAATATCAAGCCCCTAATTAAAATATATTTATACTCAAATCCATAATTAAATATAGTTTTAATATAGCTGAAATGACTAGATTAATCTTGGGTATATAAGTATCTAAATCTACCAATTTCTCATAAAACAAAAACCATATTACTTTTAGGAGAGAGAAAGTAGATCTGAGAAGAGAGAAAAAAACTAAAAACTTAAAAAAAAAAAAAAAAATCGGGGAGAAAATAACCGATCCTTACAAAAAAAAATTAATCAAAAGTTAGAGAAGAACAAATTGAAACCAGAGAAAAACTATCAATCAATCATACTACACCAAAACAAAACCTAAAAATTTGATCATAGTCAAATTAAATCAAAATTTAACATCATATTGAAAACATACGAAGAAAACAAAATAAGATACGAAGAAAACTTAGAAGATCAAACATTAACAAGTATATTTCGATCGATTTTGATATTATTACAGAATTTTTTGTAATCTGGATTCAATTCTAATGTTATTCGAGGATTATATTTTTGTTTTTTGATCTCGCTTTGTTTATCTTCTTCATCTAGGAAATCAACTCGAAGTTGTTATATGAGAAGTTCTATGTTAATTATGCCTATGGAGTGGTGGTGGCGGATTTAGCGAAAGTGATATTAGAGTGAAATCAGTTGTTTGAAAGTGAAGAACGAAGATCAACATCGATTGATCCGCCAATACAATTTGATTTTATTTTTTTTGCTAAGATTAAATATTTCATATCAGAAAAGAGATTACAAATCTAGGAGAAAGTCAGTTTTTTCACCTGTCCATTCGCCCATTACATTATTTCACCTACAATGTTTTACTGCTTTATCAGCTATAGGGATACAAATTCTATTAACGTAATCTGTTGAGGGGTGAATATAATATTGGTTTTACCCGTCCTAGCTACAACCATGACCATCCTTTTTCGTAAGAGAGAGAGAAAAAAGAGAAAAGAGTCCCCCTATGTACCTCCTTTTATAGACTTTCCAAAAAGCCCTTCCTTTAATGACATCATGCCACGTGTCCTTAAACCTCCTTAATTACCACTAATGTCATTCCTCCTAATACAACCTTCTCCTTTTCCAAAAATTCCCTCCTTATCCTTTCTACCTTATGGATACTTTCTAGCGGGCTTGGGCCTTAGTCCTCAAGTCCCCTATGTTTCATATTGGGTTCACCTTCTCTTTAGGGGATCCCTAGTCCCGCTAAGGGGTAAATATTTTCATGTATGAACATTAGTCCCTTGGATATTGGGTTAATTGTTAAATAACCTGATAGACATCTTGCATTCCATTCTAGCGCTCCTTGTACTGTCTTCTCGAGTCGGTCCCCAGTCCGCAAGTTTGTGGAGTTTTACAGGAGCGGTTGGTGTTAATGATTTAGACGTCAGTATGCACTAGAGCTCCCTTAAGATGTCACTCGGGTTTTTATCTCGGCTGAGAATGATCTTACCTTATAAATGCTTAGTTTTTTGCAAGAAATTGTTGTCATGCGCGACGAGTGTTTTGATAAGTATTTTCCAAGAATTCTTGCATGAAATGGCTTAACATTTTCTTGGACCTTTGGATTGTATTACTAGCACAATTTGGAAGTCTCTGGGCGAGTGTGATGAAGACAGGGCGTAATCTCTACTTAGCCCCACTCTTTTCTTTTCTCTAACTGTTCTGCGTGGTTGGGGACGTTTAGAGGGCGTAAATAATAGAGGTGCGTCTTCTTCGTGATTATGTCTGGGTAGGCAAAACGCGCCTTCAAGGCGAGGGGTGAGCCCCTTGTAATGAATGTAAGTTCATGTGCTTCGCCCCCTTTCCTTTCCTTTTCCAAGGTAGGCAAATGCGCTCCCCCATTTTCTGTAGCTGATCAGATGCGCAGAGCAACCCGTCGCTTTTTTGTATATCTGTGGCCGATCAGATGCGCAGAACAACCTGTCGCCTTTTTGTAATTGTAATTGTAGTTGCAGGAAATCTTACAACCACACCCTATTGGTAATCTACGAAGTAATCTAAGAAATCATGATGAAATACTCAAAATCTTTTATTGAATCTTAGAACAAGTACAAAGATAATGAGGGAAAACCCTAACTTAGAAAACAAATAACTCTCTCTCTCCTAAATATCTTATCTCAGCTCACCAATAAGATCCCTCTTCTACAAAGGTGTTTGGTTCCTTATATAGGAGTTTACATAGTGGAGGACAGCTAATAAAGCCCCTAATTTCGGATCTGACGTGCGTCAATGTCACATAGACTTTATCATTGCCGCACGATTTCTTCATTGCCGCACAGTTCTTCACACTATTATCGTGACTAAGTAACATCATCCAGCTTGTCATCTTGGATGTGCTTTATGCGTTCGTATTCACTTACTATTTACAGGAGTTATTTCACATGCTAAATGAGTGTGCGGTATTTTGTACCCACATTTTTCCTCTTCTCTTATCGTTCTTTCAAAGAAGGAGCGGTGAGAGAAACTCTGATTTTACTTTTGCCGCACCTGTTTGTCTTTTCATATTCCTTTTCACTGACAGTATTCTGAGATCTCGGCATGACTATTCCCACGTGCTGACTTCTCCACTCATCATTCGACATGTCCCTGCAGGATTTGACCACCGTTTCTTCGTATCTATCTTGTCATTAATGCGTCCGTAATAGAGATATCTCGGGAAAGGAAATATGATCCTTTATATACTCCAGTACGCTCTCTTCTTCACTTTTTTATTCTTTCTCTCCTTCTTCGTTCTCTGCAATTTTTACTGTTCAAATGTTCTTCAGTTTCGTTCAATCTTTGATCGATCATCACACTCTACTTCGCGTCTTCTTTCCATCTTTAACTGTTTCTTCTATCTTGTTTTTATTTTTTCTCAGTTATGAACTCCGTTTTTCATTATCATCTTCTTCTTGATCATTTTGATCATGATCATCTTGATTGAATCTATCTTATGTTCCATTCTCATTCTAAAAATGCCACTTAAACCAGGTTGGAAGAATGTTAAGGAGTTCAAGAGATTAAAGGCTGAATTCGAGCATAGAGGTTTTACATTATCCATTCCTCCTAGATCAGAATCTACTTCTTCTCTTGAACCTAAATGGTTTTCGCTCGATCAATAGGACGATCAGAAAACATTATTTCACTCGGGAAACTGTTCGCTGGTCTTCCAATTCCCCTCTATAATCCTCAGATCCCCTTGTTCTGTGAGATTCTATCTAATACGAGATTTTCGCGTGGCATATTCCAATTGAGTGGTGACTGCATCAGGATAATGATGGAGTACGCTCATCGTGCGGAAGGGTTAGAATTTGCTTATCCAGAAGATGTAAGGAACCCTAACCAAGCACAGAAAGAAATCATACCTGCGGAGTACACGGTTGAGAACTTCTTTCTCCACTATGATTTTGTCATTGTGAAGAATGAATCATTCCGTTGGGGTATTCGCCTGATGAGAAAAGACGGTTTTGCAGAAGACGAGAGGATCATGCGGGATGTTGACTTTCATGACTCCTCTAATAACACCGTTCGTAAATCAAAGGATACTCGTTGGGTGGAGTATCCTATCATTTTGGATGGTCCTTACATTACTGGTAAGGGCGTTGATGGTTCAATTCTTCCTCTTCCCGCGGAGTTTACCGCTTATAAACCTTGGGAGTTCAGATGGCCTGAGGAACATGATGTGGTATACTACTTTTGTCTTCGTCTTTCTATCTATTTCATTTCTATTGTTCTTCGTTTTTCTTATTTCTCCCTTCGATTTCAGATTGCAAAGCAGAAAAAGAAGACTAATAAAGTTGTGTCTTATGCGTCAGATTCGCGTGATAATGAAGTAAGAAATACTGTTACTCGAAGTTTAAAAATATTGTTGCCTCTGTTTCTTATCTTTTATTATGCGCATAGGCTGAGACTGTTGACGCTGCGGATTCAAGCAAATGCGGTGATATTCCTTTAAAAGTAAGGGGCAAGAAGGTTGCCTCTAAATCCACTGCTAAGAATATCTCCAAGAAGAGGAAATTATCTTCTTCCACTCCTCCAAATACTAGTTCCTATGATGACGCGCTACTTTCTCCTGAAGATTCCTCATCCGCGTCTCATATGAATCATTTGTCAAATATCTTTTCTGATTCTCTATCAGCTATCAATAATGATCCATTGACTCGTACATGCGAAGCGGTTGCTAAAATTTGTGACGCTCCTTCTTTGAGTCATGAATCCTTACGAGGAGTTGCCTATGCATTAAGTCCAAGCTTTCAATTCGCACTTGGATCTTTGGTAATTTTTATAATGCTGCGTCCGCTATTATGTTACTTTTATGCTTTGTGTTTATTGTAACCCCCATTTTATGTTATCGCAGAGTGCCCATATGTCTTACGCTGTCACTTCAGATCTTCAAAGGAAGTTTCATTCTTTTGAGGCTGAAAATCTCAAACTTAAAGCTGAGGTCTCCACTTATAAGAACGATGTTACTGATATTCGTGAGAGGAATAATCAATTGATCGGTATGTAGCCCTTTGTTGCTTCCACTTTTATATTGGTGCGTCATTTTTTCCTCCTTTTAATTTTCTGTGTTTGTAGAAATTTACAACTTAACTGATGAAGCCATTAATTATCCGGTCGAAGATGAGATCCTTTTAGAGCATCTTAATTCCTCCTTAAATGACCTTGTTAATGTTGACCTAGAAGCTCTTAACCCTGTGGAACTGAAGTCAAAATATGAAATCCTTAAAGTTGAGCATAGGAGCATGTTATCCGTTAGTAATGGCTTTAGGCGTCGCTATTGTGAAGCCAAGGAAAAGATTAAAATTTTGGAGGCGAGAAATGCAGCTTTTATAACCGAGAGGATGAGGTTGTTCTAAAGGGTGTGAAAGCTTTAAAGGAGTTTCATGAAGTTAATTGATGTAATTTTAAATAGTGGTAAGAATGAGTTCGTAAGACTTGTGAAAGCTAAATTAATTTAAACTAAAAGTAGAGAAAATTTTAATCCAAATTTGTTTTTGTTTTTTTTTAGAGTGAAAATAACCAAGACACTAGATTCCACTAATACACATGAATAAATGATGATAAAGATTCCAAAACTCTAATTATTTTTAAAATCTCTTTTTCTTAATTCACAAATTATCAAGCATATTCTCAAACATTAATTGTATCCCTTAAGCATAGATTATCTAATCAAAGCATAACCTATCTAATTGAATCACAACTAATTAGGAAAATTATGCAAACAATTAAAATTCTACAAAGTAGTGATTGAGTGAATTATAAAATACAAATTAGAGAAAAATAGAATAGTTACCAATTATTCATGCATAAATAGCTTCCTCCATGCCTTGGTTACGCGAGAATTAGCTCATCATTATCATGGAAATATGCTCAAAATTCATCTTTATTAATGCTCAAAAATGGTTATCAAATGATGAAATAGGAGAAAAATTGATAAAAACCGGGTTTGTAACACTTTTGTTCGTTACAAACCGAGCTGTTACAGAGAACGATAAAAATGAAGTGTTGTTGACACTGTTGCAATACGACCCACAAACAATTGTCGTTGTCACTGTTGAAAAACGACATTCTGCGTGCGTCCAATGTTCTTCGTGTTCTTCACAGCAGCAGAAAATGGAGTTTTCCTGCAACTTGATTTCTCGACTCTCTGGTTCTTCCTAACTGCTCCCAACTCTCTCTATAAACTCCCCTACTTCAGTGAGACCCCAATCAACCTATTTATATCAATCAACACGTAAAAATCTTGCTAATAAATCCAAAATATTTTCTTTTACTCGGGGATTATATTTACGTGATTCTTCCCCTGTTTATCTCCTCCACGCATCTGTTTGATCTCCACACACTTATTGCACGCTGAAAATGTGTTAAACTCGTTCTAAACTCCACAAAATCTTCCACAAAATCATCTCAACACGTGAAATATTCGTTTCTCTCTGTTTTCTTCTTGCGGATTACTCAGCCAAATTTGGTCGAACCTAAATCCCAAAACATGTTTATTAGGTCATATCACAACTACCCATAAGAAATCAGCCCTTTAATCTCTTCATAACATCATCAAAAATCGATCGAAACACTGCCAGTGAAATAAAAAAAAATTCCCGCCAAAAATCCATTTTCAAATGATGAAGGTGAAGTGCCCTGAATCCAAAACTCGGGTGCCTTTAACAGCTCGGCTGCCTTGGGGGCGCCCTTATCCAATTTTAGGGTGCCTTTAGTAATTTTTGTGGGTGCCTTTAACACTTTTTCTGGGGTGTTTCCAACATTTTTTTCGGGGTTCCTCCGGTGTATTTCTGGGGTGCTTCCGGTGCATTTCTGGGGTGCCTTTAGTACTTCATCCTGGGGTGTAAAACACCACTTTACGAGCCAATTCCGTCGCAAGAGCTTATTTCTCTAAAAATACCTACAAAGACATAAAACACCATAATAAGTACAAAAATGGGTACTAAAAATATATACAATAGAGAAGAAAATAGACACATAAATGCGTCTATCATTAATCTCCAAGTTCAAGTGGAAAGAGATCAAGTTATAAGGGAAAAGAACGCATTAATTAATCGAGAGAACACGATCCGCTCTCGACTACTTATAGAAAATAACGATGAATTTGAGTGGGCTGCTAGGGTTATTGATAATGCTAGGAATGGTTTAGCTACAAATGTTATCCTTGAGTCTGATCATGCTGAATTGGTTAAGACCATTATTTCTGAAAAAGAAGGTTGCTTATACTTCTTCTATAATGTTTTCGACTTTTTGTGCAGCTTTCTGATTTTTACTTGTACGCGGTCTTGATCTTTTTGTTGTATTTTGCAGAATCCGAGAAGAATTATCTCAAGGAGATTGAGAAGTTGAGATCTAAGCTTTCTTCCAGGATTCTAAGTGTCGTAGACTCAAGAACAAGTTAGTGGTCACTGTCTCTAACTTGACTAAAGACGCGATTCGTCTGCTTGATTCAGAAGTCAAAAAATACGCAGGGAAGATCTGTGATGAGCATAATATTACTCTTCCAGATTATGTCTTCGCTGAAGTTCCTGCTAATGAAGAATATTCTGAAATTTCTGATAGCGAAGCAGAGTATGAGGAGTATGAAGAGACTGAATATGAAGATAGTGGTGATTCTGAAGTTGAAGAAAAAGGTGAAGATGATATGGGCGGGAAATAGTCGCATATTCTGAAATTTGTTTTTCTTTTTTATTCTCCGCTTGTAAAGTCCTCATCTACTCTTTGTATTATGCTCTCCCTTTTCATCCTTTGTTCAGAAAGGAGACTTGAATGTGTAATCTTTTTATTTAATGTATAATCCTTTTCTGCTTCTATCCTTGTGTATTTTAATCCTGCAATTTGTCATTAATCGAAAGAAAAATGTTTTTCCAGTGACAATAATGTATAACATATGAGTTAATAATAACATATAACATATGCGTAAATTTATCATATAGTGGCGGGTAACACTTCTTCATGTGTTTGCATTCTCATTCTTGCCTCTGTTAGTCGCCACAAGATGGTTGGATTGTGCGTATGTTATTTTGTACCATATACGCATATGTCTATCATATGAGGTATTTTATTATGCGTTAGTCTATCATCTGTGCCTTCGCAGGTATCTGTTATGCAACGAAATTATTAAGTTTCATACCTGAATGATTTCTCCTTTATTTTACCTCATGACTGTGTCTTTGTGTTCTGCCTCAGCTATGTCTTGTATTATCATTTTTGCGCCTATGTATCATCTTACTCCTTAACTTTATTTTATATGTGTGTGTTAATCTTTGAGCTCCTTTCCTTTTAACATTCCTTTTTTCCTGCAGAACAATATTAGTTTCAATTTGGTTTTTCTCATGAGGTCTTATTTTGCCTCCCTAATTAGAGGTCTTATTTTGCCTATATGTATCATTGATTGTGCGAAGAAATCGCAGGTGGTCTTTACATTTTCATGCAATGACCCATTGATTTCACCTTATCATTTCTCGTATTATTGCCTCTGCAGGATGTGTTGATGCGCCAATATGACAAGTCTTATTACTCCCATGAGTAAAAGTCTCATGGCATTGGCGTCTTTGACACAATTCAGCTCCCTAATGGAGGGTGCCGTCCTTATATTCCCCCTGACTTCCCCTTCAAGGAAGCTTACCCCTACCGGGTTAAGGTGGGCTCTTCCCATCCAGTGATGCAACAATCAGTTGTGTTCGCGTCCTCTTACCCCTCCACCGATATGGCTTATGGTTACAAGACCGCACCCTAAGTGGGGTTTTTTGAGGACCGAGTGTATCATAGTCAGGACTTGCCAAGAGCGGCCAGGTACGCCCCAGGCACTCTTGACTCAACCGTGTACCTCGGCGCCCTTATCGAGTTTCTACACTCCTTAGGAGAGACCTTCTCACCTTAGTCTTACGACTAAGGCGTTTCTGCTGGATGGGCTTTCATTTCACCCCATATCTCCATGACTCAGGTTTGAGGGTCGGTGTAGCTCTCGCCTGAGTCATGCTAACTAGGTTTTCCCCAATTATGACGTGTGTTAGGTCTTATTATTGCCTCTTGCTATTATGCGAACTAGGGTGCACGCCACAATTGGATGCCTAGCCTCCCTAGTTAGAGGTTTTAACTTCTGTTGCCTTCTATTAAGGTCTTATTATAAGGTCTTATTTTTGCGTTTTTCTTATATATATATAAATAAGAAGAATTTTTCATTCATATTCTTGATTAGTACAATTCTGATGTCTTCTTTCTTCAATTATTCTCTTACATAATAACTTATTTGGTGTAAATATCTTTTCAACTTTTTCACTTCCTTCATCCCTTCTACTTCATTATGTTCGCATACCGACCATTTCTTCTGTCATGTTTAGATTTTCGCACGTATCATACTTCTTCAAATATGCTTGGTTCCAAAATTGGTTAAGTTTTCCTTCCTCCTCTTTTCCCCTCTCCATTAATTCGTATATTCCACTTCCAATGACTTTATTAACTATGTAAGGTCCATCCCATATGTTCTTCTTCATTCCATTTCCACTTTTATGGTAGGGCGGTATTTTTCTCAATACTAGCTCTCCTATCTTGAATTCGTTCTTTTCGATGCACTTGCTAGGTTCGTCCTATTGTGCGGTGGTTGTCGCCTTAACAGAAGTCTTGTTTATTTCTACGCCCTTGTTCACAACATCGACCATCAACCTTTCACTTCGCTTGCCTTCTTGTATTTCCCTCTTCCAATCTCTTCGCTTGTTCGTGCGTTCTTCACTTTTGTCAACATCAATCTCATGACAGGCTTTTCCCTCATTTGGATCTCCTCTTATTACTCCAATGCCTTGAGGTAATGGAAATTTGATGCATTGATGAAAAGTTGAAGCCACTCCAAGGATGATGTGTAACCATGGCCTTCCTATCAAGGCATTGTATGGAGACTCTACATCAACCATGCAGAATATTATTTCTGTGGTTATGGTTTTGAGAGGTAGTCGCATTGTTATTTCTCCTTTTGGTTTATTGGCCAATCCATTGAAACCATAAATCTTGTAAGTTGAAGGGATGAGGTCATCGTCTCTGCCGCCCATAGTCTTGTAAGTATGGTAAAACAATATATCCACTGAGCTGCCAGGATCTATCAATATTATGTTTATTGTCCATGCGTCTGCGTCATTATCTTCTTCTTCTTCTTTTTTTGCTTTTGGGTTAATCTCCAATTTGACAACTAATGGACTCTCATGCAATTCCCTGCTTCCTGGTACTTCTTATGCGTTGAAAGAGATTGGTTGTCTCTGCCAACCTTTCAGTGGTGATATCTTTGTGAAGTTGAGTATCTCTTTTCCGTCATTGTCTCTTGCATGAACTAGACTTAGGACATTATCGTGGAAATCTTCTATGTTTCTGAACGAGTGTATTATTGAGTTATAGTATAAGTTCCTGGCATTTGCGCCTACTTCAATCAAATGTCTTCCTTCCAGCTTCTACTCCTGGTGCCTGTCCTTCTGGTGGTGGTGGTAAATTCTGTTGTTGCGGGACTAAAAAATGGTTTAATTTCCCCTGATCTATCATTCTTAGTATGATCTTTCGCACATTTCGACAATTACTTGTGGTGTGACCGTGGAACCGATGATAAGCACAAAACTCTCTGCTTCTTCTTCCTGGTGGTGGCTCATGACCCATATTTGGTGGTTCTGGTATGTCTTCCATTAAGATTACCGCCTCCCAGATTTTGTCTATTACGGTATTTAGACGCGGCATTTTTATTTCTTCCCAGACTGTTCTACTTCCTCCTGGGCCTTGATTATAGTATCGCTTCTGTCCCCCATATCCTTCTGCTTGGTTATCTAGCCTTGGAATCTTATTATTTCCTGCATTGTTGTTATATTGTCTTTCTCTAAGTTCTCTTTCATACATTTATTGATCTATACTGCTCATGGCGACTTGCTTTTGCTTATCTTCCATTACCATCTTTTCTTGACTTCCTTGGGATGTGCTTGCAACTGCATTTGTTATCTTTGGGAGTAAGCTTGCATTCCCTTCTTTTGCGTTTGTAACCGCAACTGGATAAGATTCCATTTCTTTTTGCTTTTCTTCGAGAGCGATGTACTCTTCCTGGTACTCGCGCAACTCTGTCATTGTTATGGTATCCTTTACCCTGAATATCTGCGTATACAACAGATATGTTGGAAAAAGTGCGTTAATGAAAGCTAATATGAAATTCCTTTCATCCATTCTCCCTGCCATTTCACTACACATGGTTCTCCAACACGTGGTTAAGTGTCGCAAGCCCTCATTGATCCTTCTGCGTAACCTGAATACCTTTTCTATTCCTGGTCGTAACATGTTGTTACTGATGTACGCTCTTAAGAAGATGCTCTTTAAATGACTGAATGATGTTATTGTTCACATTGGCAATCCCTCAAACCATTGTAAAGCTTCTCCTGTTAGACTGGCAGGAAAATACTTGCATATGACCGCATCATTATCTTCTCATTGTAACAGAGATCTGTTATATGCCTTTATATGCTGCATTGCACAAGTGCTTCCATAAAAAATATTAGTAAATACAGGTAAAGTGCATTTAGTTGGTATTCCCGCCATTTGTATATGCCGTACGAATGGTGTTTTTTCTGCTTCTTCTATGTCTTCATCTAATTGTCGTCTACCTCCATCTCTCTGTGTCGTCATCATCGCTCTCACTTCTGTTAATTCTCTCAAGATTGCTTCATTCATGGTTTGGTATGCGTTTTTCCGCGCAGGTATTTTCAGCTGTGCTTCCCTTAGTCTGTTGTCATGCCTATTTTTACGCATCGCCTATTGTAATTCTCTTTCTTCCGCCTCTTCTCTTCTTCTTCTTCGTCTGTCCCTTTCATTCCTTTCATGTCTTGCCCGGATCTGTGCATCAATGTTGCTTTCCACTTCTTCTTCGCGCTCTCGTTTATTTCGCAACATTTTTCTACCATGTAGTATCATCCTCCCTTGTTCTTCATCAGTTTCATCTTCCTGATCATGATGTACGCGGTTATGTTCACCATGCCGCTCATTGCGATCGCCTCTGCGGTTTTCTTGTGTGCGATAATTTTCACCTTGTTATATGTATCGATCATCGAGTGGCTTCCGTTCCATGCGATGATGACCGCGTTCATCCCGCATATTATCACCTACCTGAAATTTTTCAACAATGTTGTTATCTAAGAGCTGCTCCTGTCTAACATCCCTGCGGCTAGATCGGTTACGCCTTGACGTGCTCTTACTTGTCCTTGACCTTGAACTTTCACGTGTGGTACTTCGTGACCTCTGTTCTTGTAATCTGTTATTCTCTTCTCTTAGCTCATCATTCTGACGCGTCAAATTCGCGCGTGCTTCTTCTTTTCTCCTTCTTTCTGCGACTAATATTTGTCGGAGCTCCTCTATGGTCATGTTCTCTTCATTTTCTCTTATTAGTCCTTCCTCACCAGCTCTTTGCTCGTTTTCTTCCGTCGTATCTGTATCTGTAGTGTGGACACTTACCGCATCATAATTGATGGTGTTGTTCTCCGCCTGTTCGCGTTGGATCTGAGTTTGGACTTGCTTTCCTCGATTGTTCCTTTCCCCCATCCTTGATGATTCGGCAATCTCGCTTCTTCTTCTTCCTGCGATTCTTCTGTTCCCCCTAGTCGCTATCACTTGTTATGTTCTAGATGATTTTCTCACCTGTTTTACCTGGAACAATATTTTCTCTTGACAAAGGAAAAAGTACTCTTCAAAGAACCGAAAATGTTACTAATGAAAATAATTTTTCTGAGTTGAAAACTTTTGTTTTTGTTTTTCAGATATAAACCTCCAAAACTCTCAAAGATAGTTAATAGAGCGTAGAAAAACGATGATACTTTTGAGCTTTTTTGAAAGAATTTCACCAACAGGGTATATCATCCGAGCTGTTTCTAGCGCAAAAATGTAGTTGCAGGAAATCCTACAACCACACCCTATTGATAATCTACGAAGTAATCTAAGAAATCATGATGAAATACTCATAATCTTTTATTGAATCTTAGAACAAGTACAAAGATAATGAGGGAAAACCCTAACTTGGAAAACAGATAACTCTCTCTCTCCTAAATATCTTATCTCATCTCACCAAAAAGATCCCTCTTCTACAAAGGTGTTTGGTTCCTTATATAGGAGTTTACATAGTGGAGGACAACTAATAAAGCCCATAATTTCGGATCTGACGTGCGTCAATGTCGCGTAGACTTTATCATTGCCGCACGATTTCTTCATTGCCGCACAGTTCTTCACACTATTATTGTGACTAAGTGACATCATCCGGCTTGTCATCTTGGATGTGCTTTATGCGTTCGTATTCACTTACTATTTACAGGAGTTATTTCGCATGCTAAATGAGTGTGCGGTATTTTGTACCTACAGTAATGTCGACCGACTGGATGAACGGAGCAACTCGTAGCCTATAGTAATTGTAATGTCGGCTCATGGCCTATAGTAATCGTAATGTCATCTCGATCGGGTGCGTATAGCAACTCGCGACCTTTTGTAAATATGTAATGTCGGCTCGATCGGATGCGTATAGCAACTCGCGACCTTTTGTAAATTTTTAATGTCGGCTCATGGCCTATAATAATCATAATGTTAGCTCGATCGGGTGCTTATAGCATCCCGTAGCCTTTTGTAATCGTAAGCTGACCGGATGCACTTTGGCATCCCATAGCCTTTTGTAATCGTCAGCCGACCGGGTGCACTTTGGCATCCCGTAGCCTTTTGTAATCGTCAGCCGACCGGGTGCACTTTCGCATCCCGTAGCCTTTTGTGAATTTATATTTGTTCAAACGGGACCCTTGCTAACACTTTACTAGAAATTTTGTTGTATAGCCGATCATGAGGTTCAAGACAAGATGATATTGATGCTTTGTGAAGTTAATAAAGTGACAACCTGCTCATAGAGCGCATATATTTATATTTAAACACTTCGTGCTTTGGATTGAATAAACATGTGTACAAACGGAACTAGTGTCTTCACAAAATTGAAGTGCTCATCCATGCTAGCCTTCCCCCTTTTTTAACAATGAGATCTAACTTATCAGATTACTTGACTTAACATTATTAAAAAGGGGAAATGGTGTATTGAATAGAAGTGGAAATCAATATGCGCGTAACATGAGAGTCGGATGCTCTCGCTCATTTCAGCTTCAAAATTGTGCGTTCACAACATACATAATTTCAAAAGTATTAAATGCGGAAGGGAAATTTTTCATGGGTACATGCTTATGTGTGGATCGAAATAGGGCATTCATACATGGAGGATATACACAACTATCCACTAATAGTTATCATGGAGCTCACCAGGAATGAGCGTTTAGTAAAGAAGCAGCCTTAACATGCTTTCAGTTGAGTTCGGGTGCGCATATTTTCATTTGGGAACATTCAGGAGTTGCGAGATATAAACCAAGTAAGGATCAGACAGAGTGAGAAACTTATCTTTGTACTGCGGCTTTCTACATTGCCCATAATTAGAGCCAGGTTGTGATATGAGTTTCTGGATGACGCCGTAACTTGAACCGAGCTGCTAGTATGCATTGGTGCGCGACCTTACAAACATGGTAATACATCAACATGTACAGCTGACAGGTACACTTCGAGCTTGTAATAGGATTGATGACCATGTTCTTAAACCAAACTGCTTCTACATTATTTGTAAAGAGCAGGTAATGGCTATGGATAAAGGGCTCAAGCGCTGAGGTCCTGTTAGAGATGCTGAGGTAGCTCTGGCGCTAGAAAGCTGTGAAGTTCAGGCGAGCTCTTTTGCAAATTTCATCGAGCACTTTAACAAGTGTCAAACTGGTGATTGAGAGATGGATTGATGGTGTCTTTTCTGGACCCTCACATATATCTACTTCCTTAGCTTGTCGTTGTGTGAGGATTGCACAGTTCGTAGTAGCTATTAAGCTTTACGATCTATAAGCCTGGACTGTTTGAAGTTGATTTTCTACAAGACTATGGCTTCATCCTCTTCTAACCTGTCAATAGTACTATGCCTCATAATAGAGTTCTGTTCCTGGAGGTCCTGTGTAAGAGACTGTGGAGTAGAACCTTTCTTTACTCATTGGTAACCAGCAACCTTCCCATCAATGGTCGAAGTTTTGTTGATCAAAGCTTTGGCACTGCGTCGCGTAAATGCTCACTGATTCGAAACAAGACCAGTGATAAGCACGTCAGTGTGACGCATTTTCACCCATAACTACATTATCTAGGACTAATTTATTTATAATAAAGTTGTTTTAAGTCTTTTCTAGGGAATAAGCTCTTCTGGCAAAATTGGCTCGAAAAGTGGTGATTTGCACCCCATAAGACAAGTGCTAAAGGGACACCCGTGCAGGATTAGGGGGAGGACATCTTCTTCTTAAATTCAAAAAATAAATTTTGGCGGGAAAACCATTTCTTCTCTTGCAGAATTTCGATCGGATGTTTGGATGTGATTTAGTGAGATTCAATCCCTAAAACTTAGTGGGTAGACGTGATATGACTATAGAAAGCTGGTATGGGTGTTCGTTTGGATCAGAATTGGCTGAATCGTGTCATGGAGCAAAACAGGGCAGCACGTGCATGAGAAAAATATTTCATGGGATTGCATGAGTTTTGGAGAATTTGAAAGTGTTCTGAATGTGTATGATGACTAGAGCAACAGTTTGGAGCGTAAATAAGTTATATTTGGAGATTAATCCAGCTGCAAACGCGTGGAGAAGCTAAAACATGAAATTATTGCCGTGAGAATAAAAATAATAAAGAGACGATTTTTTGAAGTTATGGAGGAGATTCGATGCATATTTCGGGTATAAATAGATTACCCAGGTCATATAGAAGGGGCGTCGAGAGTTTGGGGTCGAGAGGAGAGCTCAGGAGGCGTGAATCAAGAGTTTTCAGAACTCTGTTGTTGCTGCTGCTGCTGCTCGTGAAGAACAGGGAAACAGCGACGGTTTCTTCATCCGTCGTAACGGTTTCTTCAACTGGTTTGCAACATTTATATTCATTGTAACAGTTTCTTCATCCTCTTCTGCAACATTTATCTTCAAATTTGTAACGATTATCTTCATCATAACAGTTGAGAGTTGAAACAGTCGGTCTGTAACGCACCTGTGCTGTTGCAGATTTCCTGTTTCATTATTTTCTCTTCTTGTAAACACTTTTTGAGCCATGAATACATATTTTGAGTGTGTTTTCGACATGATGAGTTAAACCCCAACACTGGGACGACGGAGGAGGCCGAACTTCATACATGGGTAAATTTATTTTATTCTTTTTATGACTTTTGCACTAATATTAATTGAAATATGATTTTGATTAATTAGTTATTATTTTATTAGATGGGTCATGCTTGCTTAGGTGTTTGATGTCCCATGCTTACGATTTATAACTAATGTTTTGAGGATCTACCTTGGCAAAAATAGAGTCTTTGTTTACATTTCTTGAGCTAAAATTGTCAGAGAACAAATAAGTGAACCTTATGTTATGAAGATTGGCCAAATCCTTAGTCCCGGTACCTCTCACCCACTGTTTATAGTTTTTGTATATAATTATATATTTTTATTAAATTTAAAAACTCGAATCTTCACAAGTCTTAGAGTTCGAATCCTATTTACCACTACTACAACAAAGTTGAAAACACACCAATCAGCAACACAGTGGAACAGATGGCGGCAAGCTTCTGTTTTATTGGGGATGGCAGTAGTTCATAGATACACGACGGCTGGGTCTGAAGCGTTCTTCTTCAAGCGACACACTTAGTTCTCAGCAACTCTTGGTAGCTACCTGTGTCAAGCTAAAACAAATCAAATTGTGTCATAGAAAATTTCTAATGCTTAGCTAAAGCCCCAGCAAAGTTGCCCAAAGAAGTGGAATGCAGAACGCGGATACAGCTAAGCGTCCTCGCCACTAACTAGTAGTTCCAAAAGATGAAACATGTGCAAGTTATCATTTGAAAATGCAGTTGAGTTAAACAAGATAACACTTAGCCTTTTGTGATATGAGGTAGGCGTCTCGAGGGCTTTGTTCTGGCGCCTTCTGCTGGAGGTATGTTACGGGGAGGAGGGTCTGAGAGCGTTGGTGCAGTCAAGTAGTGCTGATGGAGTTAAGTACTGAGTCGATGTTACAAACTCATTCTTGAGCCAGACACACACAAAACACCATCTTTAGTTCAAATCCCCAGCATCTTGGCTTTGGCTTCGAGAATTATACAGCCATCGTCTTAGTAACACCCCCACCAACTGGTATAGTATACTTTCTTCTTCTCAGAGGAGAGGTACTTTACACTTGGTTTTTTCAGAGTCGGGCTGGTGGTGCTATCACAAGTTGAGCTGGTAGTGGCGGGAATATACGTTGAGTATGTTAGAGAAGATGATGACTTGACTCTTATAAAGAACTGGTGCCCTCTTTTTGTTCCCGCCGTCGCTTTACTACAGATACTTCCCATCATTTGGCTAATATCTATTAATCCCACTGCTGCATCTCCAAGCCTGCTCCAACATATCCTATTGGAGCAACTTCAAATGATTACGCGTTAAGAAATTCCCAATTGAAGCTCTTCCTTGGTCTCATCATAAACCACCAGTCTCTTCCTTACCAATCCGGATTCAATTCAAGAGAGTTTCAGAATTTATTCTGCAAACAGGGGACCAAGCTCAAATGAGTTATTGAAGTTCGAAGGATGAACACCCTATTGCTGTCAAAAATCTTAAGAAATTTTCTGTCCTAAATGTTCCAATCATTCAAACACAAGTGTAAGAGCAACTCAGATGGAAACCAAAAGCAAATCGAACTCAAAGCCTTATTACTTTTTTTTGCAGTTTTGGTAAACCCAAAGCAATTTTCGAATTGAAACCATTACAATCATTTAGCAGATAAAAAACAAACGAAACAGGCAAAACCCCGTTGCTACTACGATAAACTTCAACTGTATTATGTCATTTTGTAAAAAAAAAAACTGATTATGTCGAACAAATAATTGTAAATCTAGGTATTGATTTCGAATCAGATTAGTAAATCGAAGGAAATCTCGGGTTTGAGTTTATGAAAACCCTAGATGCTTTTCTCAAACCCTATTTGTAAATGATAGCAGGTGGATTAAGTTTATCTTCGCTGTCATTTGGGTTCCTAGGTATTGAAATCCCAAACTGATTTTTCAGAGTTTCAAATTCGAACTTAATCGAGCAATCGTGATCAATCAAGAGGTTGAGCAGAGATGAACTTATCTTTTATTGAATCTGTGATGAAATTGCTCGCTGTTAGTCCCCAAGTTCTTTATTGACGGTGATTTCGCTATTCGAAGATGAGAAGACTGTGGTTCTCCTATTCGATTCTCAGTTGGACGACGATTTTAGTATAGTTGGGGATGAGGATAAAGCGTCGTTGGTGTTGTCGGGAAGAGAGACGCGGAACTGAGGTAGGACGCTGTAGAAGGGAGAGAGGTGAGGGAAGGCGTTGATAAGGTTAATTGGCACGGTGGGAAAATACGCGGGGGGTTGAGTTTGGGTGGAGAGATAAGACGCGGGTAAGGTGTACACGAAAAGTGTGAGCGCGTGAGTGGGGTGTACTGACTAGAAAAGAAAATCCGTTGTAAGAAAAGAGAGACACAGGATGTTATGGGAATTGGACGGTTGGGCTACGGCCGAGCCTCCGGGTGTGGTCGCCAAATGTTGAGAAGTGAATATAATATTGGTTCTACCCTTCCTAGCCACAAAACCATGACCATCCGTTTTCCTAAGAGAGAGTGAGAGAGTGAGAAAGAGAAAAGAGCCCCCCTTCCATTGTACTATGTACTTCATGTTAGAGCATAGCTCGGTTGAACCCACCAAGCGTTGGTATGTCAAGTTTGGTTGTCATATTTTAGTGAATCAAAACTCGTTTAAAGAGTCGCTTGATTATGTACTAGAGACAACTTCGTATAGGTTAGGCTAGAAAGACTAGGATTATGAGACATACAAGTATTACTCGAAGACTTGAAGAATGTGAAGAAGTAAGAAGCTACAACGACGACATCATCCTTCCTCTTGAGGTTAGTAATATTTGACTTGAACTGTTTCATTCCTAACGTATCTTTCAAGTCGTGCTATATTGAAAACATAATTATGAAGCTGTGAATGATTATACTCTAGTAGTAAGACATGATCATATGATCATAGTGTTAAGGAATTAGGATACGAAGTATAATGCTTATCTTTTGAACTTCGTATATAAGACATCGACATAATCGTATGAATGCTATTGTGATTATGTGTATGGGTAATGGTGAAGATTTCATCCTAGGAAACAATGTTTACATTTGTTTAAAGAAAGTACATTCATGAACTTGTTTTATGAATCGAAATGGAAATCGCTAGGATTATTGGTATTGTTATTCATTGCATATCTTTGGATTACCAATATGTGTGAGTTAGTAGAACCGATCATAACTTGTTATGTATCTTGGTAAAACTAATCACAGTGCCTGACTTATATATTGGTATGACTTTTATTAGTGTAACCGATCATAAGTAATCACCTGAGATGGTATGATCGATATTTATAATTGGTGTGACCGATCCTAGTAATTGGTGTGACCGATCACAAAAGAGTTGTGTAATCGATCCTTGTAATTGGCGTAACCGGTCCTTGTAAATGGTGTAACCGATCCTGGTAATTGGGGTAACTGATCCTAGTGACTTGTGTAACCGATCACAAGTAATACCATGAGAATATGGTAACCGTTCCTGGTAACTGATGTAACCGATCCTAGTAACTGATGTAACCGGTCCCAGTAACCATATTAAGGTAGAACCGATCCTTGTGTTTGATAAAACCATAAACACATGATAACTGATTTGATATTTGATCAATCACATAGTTCTTGGAATACAGATGAACCAATTATAAACTTGTTTGGAAGTGTGGTATAATCGATTCCAAGATTGTAAATATGAAAGAGGATTTACAAAGAAAAGATGTCGACATACTTTGAACATGATCAGTAACTCTTATCTTTTATTGTTCAAAGATATTCCTTAATAACTCAAGGAGATCCCGGGCCGAAATAAATTAAGAATCTTTTAATTAAGGTTATTATTTTAATATGCTTTTAATTACCAGCAATTAAATGCATATCTCTGGAAAATAAAAATTGGTAATGTGCATTTACTAATTGGAGATTTTCTAGTGAGATTTCGGAAATATTGGACAAAACATTTCCAGGAATTATGAAAACCGATTTGGGCATTTATTGCATATCTTGAGAATATTCGGTTTTGGAAATTCCTTGGTGTCCAAACATCCCTGGTCTATAAATACCCAAGTTTGCATTTCGAGTAAACTATCCTAAGAACCAGGCAAACTTCATCTTTTTGTTGTTTCTGGTGGAGCCATTTATTCGGAGAGGAAAGTACCCTAATTAGGCGAAATCTCTTACGACCGCTCGTTTAAAGACTTCTGTGGGATCAAGAAGCTTCTATGAGTACCGTTGGTGGGAAACTGGATAATTGCAGTTTATTTTAGTTTTTGATTGATTTGATTGACTAACGGTTGTTGAACTTTGATTGCACCTAGTTTGTTTATTCTTGAGAATCTTCTTTTCTGATATAAGATTCACTCAAACTAGATCGTAGTGTCGACGGGATCTTTAGAATTGTTTGTAGATCTAAAGACGTCTTATGATAATCCATTGTTAACAGACTCCGATTTGTGCGTAATTGATCACATGAGATTCAAGTGGTGTTGTGCAGGTGTTTATTGAAGATTAAAGAAGATTTGAAGACAAAGAAGATTTTTGATTTGGTTTTTATATCTTTGGGTGTGCACAAACCTTGATCGGCTGGGATCCAACTAGAATCTTATTTATTCGATTTATTAGTTGTGTAAGATCGGCATCACCTTATAGTTTCTTGTTTGATTCTATATTGATTGATTGCAAATCTAAACTATGCTACTTCGGTAGTTGTTGGATAGATTGATCTGACCAGACAAAGGAGTTTATTGGTTAAACAAAAGAGCCTTTTCTTATGAATTGAGATATCTTCATCTGAAAGAATCAAGAGAGTTGTTTCCAAATAGATTTGTTGTTCCTTTACTGTTTTGAATACGATCCAAAGGAATTGTTCTAGTGCGTGCACTTATTAAATGTCGGAAGCGCATGGATACTGAAGAAACTAGGTAAACTATAGTGTTGATGGTGGATTTTCGACAAAGGTCAAAATCGTAAAATCATGATACTGCATGTTCCTGACCCGGCTTCAGGAATGCATGTGACGATTCATATTTTATGATCCGTGAACCGTTTCACGATCTCTGACTGAGTGAGCGTTCCTCTCAGAGCTATGATGAATATGTTTCTCGAAAGGCCTCCCCGGCTGAGTGTTCGATGCTTCACACATTTCATCATCACCTCTATATAGAATCTTAATGATTGGGCGGTTTCCTAGACATAATGTTTGTTAGATAGCTTAACGCCTTCAGGACGTCACGCTGCACGTTGTTCCCTAACTACATAGAGAGACCCACCTCTACATAGAATCTTAATGATTTGGCGGTTCCCTAGACATAATGTTTGTTAGGGAGCTTAACGCCTTCAGGACGTCACGTCGTTCGTTGTTCCCTGACTACGTAGAGAGACTGTGTATAGAATCTCTTAATGATTGGGCGGTTCCATAGACATAATTTTTGTTAGAGAGCTTAATGCCTTCAGGACGTCACGCCGTTCGTTGTTCCCTGACTATACACCCCTTAGAACGAATATAATGCTTCAATTATCTCATATCTCGATTCTGCAAATAGATTAATTCTAGCATGACATTCATCCACTGAATTCCTAGAAAATAATCTATTATATCTCATTACTCCGTTCCCTGAATCCCCCTGCTGGATTTCATGGATTAGTAATAGATACTCAACTCATTTTATTACTCTGTTTCATGAATCATTCATTCTCAGCCGAATTTCATGAATTAGTAATAATTATTCAACAAACGGGCGTCCGGACCATCACCGAGTAAGCCCCGAGGGAATGTGCAAGTGTACTTGACAATAGTGCACGAACGATCGTTCGAAAACATGGACAAACGAGGAACTTATGAAGAAAATAATATTAAATGAAATAAGCAAGAGCGTTGGGACCGGGCCCACCGGCTAACCGGTCATGCCGTCGTGGCCGGTCCCCTCTCCCATTATTTTATTTATTTATTTTAATTTGTTTCCCTCATCTTATGAAAACTCCTTCATTTGAGCAAACTCCCTCGTTTGAGCGAAACTCTTAGTTTTTCCATACTTTCATCGAACAAAAATAGGGAAAGGTGTCACAGGACCGTGCCACCTAGCCATCCGGCCATGCCCTAGCTGTGGCCGGTCCCACACCTCACAATCCCTTATTTTCTCATATTATTATTTCTATCATCTCATGGAACTCCATCGTTTGAGCAAAAACCCTAGTTTTTTAATATTTTCTCAAATATTGCTCAAACCACGAAAAAGCCAAAAAGTCAAACGATCACACGACCGACTAGGATACTCACGTCAAATATTAAAATATCATTATTTTAATATTCTCAAAATACCAGTCACATGAGCGAAGTTCTACTCGCTCATTCGAGCAAAATAGTTTCAGTCAAGATCAAACTCTTCTGAAAATCAAAGATATTGCTCAAACGTACACCAGGAAAATACCAAAACTCTCAAGACTGAAACACGGACATTATGGTGACACGGGCGTGCTTCCTTGACCGACCAAGGCCGGCCCTAAGGCTTTCAATGAGCCGGTCCCACACATCTTTATAATCTTGACCTAATTTGCTATCAATTGCTCGTATTGGGTCAAAACTCTCTCAACCGATTTGGGACTCGCTCAATCGACCGAAAAATGGTCCCACGACCACCAAGGGACGGTCCCATGACCCTTGGTCGGTACCTCATCTCTTCGTAGCCAGATTTTACTACCTAACGCTCACACGAGCACTATTTTACTAAATGATTAAACCAGCGTTTGATCGTTTTTTCACCAATTGGTCAACAAAAGGACTTTGGTGCATGCTTACTCGAGCACTCAGGCGCTACATGGTCAACCATCATGTAGCCGGTCACTTCTTCACTCAGTGAACTATTTCTCAGTAAATCATCAATTGATCAGCAATTGATCAAAATGAGGGTTTCGAACAAATGCTCTAAAAATCATAATTCTGAGCGAGTTCAAACACTAATAATTTTATGTTGATCCAGAAATCAACATCCGGGTTAAAATATAATATTCGGTCAGGCTACCAATATTTTAATTAATATTTTATTGGGTCACATTACCAATAATTCATCGAATGAGCAATACTTGCTCAGTTGCTCGAATATTGATCCAACTATCAATATTCAGTAATTTATTGAATGAGCAATACTTGCTCAAATGCTCTAATATTAATCCAACTATCAATATTCAGTAATTTACTGATGCTCGAACATTGATTCAGCTATCAATATTCAACGATTCATCAGACAATATTTGCTCAGACGAGCAATATCAACATCATTCATTCGAGAACTATACAATACTTAGACCCATCGTCTAATCAAGTCAACGATTGACTAATCAAATACACGTCTGCTTTGCAGACTCCACGTTTGTGAAACATCAATCACGTCACATGGGGGATATTAATTAGGGTTTTGGTCTGGCAGCCTACAGCAGGTGTGTTCATTCACGATGAGAAATGTGAGTAAGTTGTGGAAGCAGTTGAGGGAGTTAGCAAAGTAGTGGGTGGACAATCAACCAAGTCTCCACACGACCTGGAACTGGTTAAACCACGATTTCCCACTTTCCCACTCTTTCACTCGAGCAACCGTCACACTTACTGGAGATCAATGTGTCTACTGGCAATATAAATAAGTCTCCGAATCCACGATTGAAAAAATAAGACAATTTTTCGAGCAATCACTCTCAAGAATTCCATCAATCGACCGGAACTTATTCAAACTCAATAGTTCACAGAAAACTTGCAGAAACCTTAAACACATTCACAATCCTTGATCATCATTGATCTCACACACTTCTCAGCTTCCCTCCTACAGATCAACCCTCTTCCCTCTTTGTGACCGAATTGACTCTGGAACGGCCATTGTCTTGGTTTAGGCCGGAGTCCTACAGATTGATCTGTCGAACTCAAAGCACTCCCGTACAGTGCATCTGTTTGAGGTTAGGCAGTTTGCTCGGTTGAGGAGCCTCCGTCACACGGTCGTCTCTCCATTCCCTAAAAAACCAGCGAATCGTTTTTCCCCATCTACAGATTGGCAACCACAGTGGGAGATTAATCTCTCGGTTTCAATCTCATATTTTCACAAAATGGTTGATCTTAGGTCAGGTTCAGTTACAAATCCTAACACAAACAACGCTAGCACTAGCAACAATGGTAGTATTCCAGAAACCGTTCCCGCTTCCAACACCGTTACTGGTGATACCACTCCTCCTCAAACCAACATCGGCAATCATCCTCTCTTCGGTCGGTCTCCTGAAAAAAAATCAGAGAAAATCCACCTACCATAACTGATCTCATGAAGATTCAGGAAATTCTTGCCAAGAATCAAGTAGAGATGGAAACAACACATAAGGAACTATGCGCTCATCTCAAGGACCTCATAAACAAGTTTTCTCCTGAAAAAGCTCAACCCCGACGTCAGTCAGAAAAGGAGAAAGGAAAAGCCAAAGAAACAGACCTCGAAGTCTCTCCAATTCATGTGGTGGATGATGATGAAGTCTGCAAAGGTGCAAAAAATCCACCAGAGAGGGAGTCTGCAGGTTTCATCACTCGTGAAGAACTGGAACGCTTTATGGAGGCTCGAGGAAAAGAGAAGACACCATCTGTCCATCGTCATCAACCTCCATATCCTGTTGCTACACAGAGGATCCCTCTCCCGAAAGGTTATACATCTCCAACGTTCACACTTTACAATGGAACGGGGAATACCCGATAGCATGTTTTTCGATTCCTGAAGGCGTTAGGAGAACATGAACACAATCATGTCGTCCGTTTGAAGGAGTTCTCGAAGTTTCTGACAGGCCGAGCACATACTTGGTAGAAAAACATCGCACCAGGGAGCATCACTGGCTGGGGAGAAATGGTTAATGCTTTCTACCGAAAATACTTCTTCATCTCGGAGCAAATTACTCTATCTGATTTAGAAAGAATGTCTCGGAAGAATACTGAACATCCGAACGACTACGTAAAAAGGTTCAGAATCCAGACTTTGGATTGTCCTGACCCGAATGTCACTAAGCAGCAACTGGTGGACTTGTGCATCAACGGAATGATCTCGGTCTACAGAGACTTGCTTGAAAATCTTTGGTTCCAAACTTTCTCAGAACTTCACGAAGCAGCCAAACGATCAGCAACCACTGATCCGGCCTTACTGGAAAGAACAAAAAACTTGTGTAATCGATCCTTGTAATTGGCGTAACCTGTCCTAGTAATTGGTGTAACCGATCCTAGTGACTTGTGTAACCGATCACAAGTAATACCATGAGAATATAGTAACCGGTCCTGGTAATTGATGTAACCGATCCTGGTAACTGATGTAACCGGTCCCAGTAACCATATTAAGGTAGAAACGATCCTTGTGTTTGGTAAAACCGTAAACCCATGATTAGTGATTTGATATTTGATCAATCACATAGTTCTTGGAATACAGATGAACCAAGTCTAAACTTATTTGGAAGTGTGGTATAATCGATTCGAAGATTGTAAATATGAAAGAGGATTTGCAATGAAAAGATGTCGACATACTTTGAACATGATCAGTAACTCTTATCTTTTATTGTTCAAAGATATTCCTTAATATCTCAAGGAGATCCCGGACCGAAATAAATTAAGAATCTTTTAATTAAGGTTATTAGTTTTATATGCTTTTAATTACCAGCAATTAAATGCATATCTCTGGAAAATAAAAATTGGTAATGTGCATTTACTAATTGGAGATTTTCTAGTGAGATTTCGGAAATATTGGACAAAGCATTTACAGGAATTATGAAAACCGATTTGGGCATTTATTGCATATCTTGAGAATATTCGGTTTTGGAAATTCCTTGGTGTCCAAACATCCTTGGTCTATAAATACCCCAGTTTGCATTTCGAGCAAACTATCCTAAGAGCCAGGCAAACTTCATTTTTTTATTGTTTCTGGCGGAGCCGTCTATTCGGAGAGGAAAGTACCCTAATTAGGCGAAATCTCTTACGACCGCTCGTTTAAAGACTTCTGTGGGATCAAGAAGCGTCTACGAGTACCATTGGTGGGAAACTGGATAATTGCAGTTTATTTTAGTTTTCGATTGATTTGATTTACTAACGGTTGTTGAACTTTGATTGCACCTAGTTTGTTTATTCTTGAGAATCTTCTTTTCTGATATAAGATTCACTCAAACTATATCGAAGTGCCGATGGGATCTTTAGAAATGTTTGTAGATCTAAAGATGTCTTGTGATAATCCATTGTTAACAGACTCCATTCTGTGCGTGATTGATCACAAGAGATTCAAGTGGTGTTGTGCAGGTGTTTATTGAAGATTAAAGAAGAATTGAAGACAAAGAAGATTTCTGATTTGGTTTTTATATCTTTGGGTGTGCACAAACCTTAATCGGCTGGGATCCAACTAGAATCAGATTTATTCGATTGATTAGTTGTGTAAGATCGGCATCACCTTATAGTTTCTTATTTGATTCTATATTGATTGATTGCAAATCTAAACTCTGCTACTTCGGTAGTTGTTGGATACATTGATCTGACCAGGCAAAGGAGTTTATTGGTTAAACAGAAGAGCCTTTGCTTATGACTTGAGATATCTTCATCTGAAAGAATCAAGAGAGTTGTTACCAAACAAATTTGTTGTTCCTTTACTGTTTGGAATACGATTCAAAGGAATTTTTTCTAGTACGTGCACTTATTGAATGTCGGAAGCGCAGGGATACTGAAGAAACTAGGTTAACTATAGTTTTAGTTGCTTGGTCTCAACTATACGAAGTTTGTTAGATTTTGTATAGCGGCTTAATTCTGAGAGTATTCAATTCTGGACTAGGTCCCGGGGTTTTTCTGCATTTGCGGTTTCCTCGTTAACAAAATCTTGCTGTGTCTTTTACTTTTCTATTTCTGCAATTATAATTGTTTATTATAATTAAAAGTAAAATACACAAACGTTAAGTCCGTATTACTTGATAGTGATCCTATAGAGTATGGTTAAGTCTGAACCTATTATCAAGTAATCACACTTTGATTGTTGTATTGTCTCGATCTCGTATCCATAGATGATTACACAAAGTGTGAATACCGATTTGTAGTATTGTCTCGACTTTGTCCATAGACAATCACTTTCGGTAAGAGGACTTATAGGTGGATTATTTAAAGATTGTGGTGTATTTTGGTACCCTCGTCTTTTCACCTCCTTTTATAGACCTTCCAAAAAGCCCTTCTTTTTATGACATCATGTCAAATTTTCTTAAACCTTCTTAATTACCGCTAATCCCATTCCTCCTAATACAACCTTCTCATTTTCCAATAATTCCCTCCTTATCCTTTCTACCTTATGGATACTTTCTAGCGGGCTTGGGCCTTACTCCCCAAGTCCCCTATGTTTCATATTGGGTTCACCTTTCCTTTAGGGGCTCCCTAGTCCCGCTAAGGGGTAAACATTTTCATGTATCAACATAATCAACTCTTGAGAAAGAAAAATTATTTAAAAGAAACCGACAATCATCTAAAATAGTTTGACTAAACCAACATAGTTAATGGTTATTATTCTTCAGATAAGTGATTGCACTCTTTGCATCTCTATGAACACAGAATGTGGTTATGCCTTTGTTTTTCATCCATTTGGTTCCTTTTAGTATAGAAATGCATTCTGCTTCTTCTGTTGATCTAGCTACTCCTTTGATGATCTTGCATCCTTCAAAATACCCTGTCAAATCAGTTAATACAAGACCAGAACCTATTTCATTAGTATCAGAGTCATAGCTAGCATCGCAACATAGAATACGGAAATGCTCAGGCAGGCCACTATTATCTGCTGACTGTATAGGTGCAGCAGATCTGACTAGCAGAACATTTGGTGCAGGTATACAAGCATCTATATCTGCTAAGAGTTTCAAAGAATGATTGGCAGTGCTCAATGGTGTCACAGTTTTATTTTGAAAAATATTGAAACATTTATCCCTCCATATGCACCATGATGTGACAAATATTGATTGTTTGCGACAACAATACTATTACTACTCTTCAACCATTCATCAAACCAATTCTAATACTTGTGTCAGAAAGATCCTCTGAAGTTACATAGTGACCAAAGAGAGTATTTTCCCAAACAGTTTTTTCATAATCACAATGAAGAAAAAGATGTTCAGCCGATTCATCAAAATTAGTAGCACATAAGCAACAAGTATCTACTTGATTTCTGTACTGTGAGAGTCTGGTTCCAGTAGGTAAGACATTTTCTCCACACTTCCATAGGAAGAAATGTATCTTAGGAAGGGTGGGAAGCTCCATAGGGCTTTATATGTAGGTTGACTGGGATGGGGATTCTGTAAATAGTTTATCTCACCGAGAGATCTTTATAACAGGTTTTCACGAAATATTCACCATTCTTAGTATGCAACCATACCAATCTGTCATCCCCTGTGAGGGGAATTCTAATGTTGGCGATCTTTTGGGAATTGTCCAAAGTGAAAAACTATTAATAAGCTCTATATTCCAAGTTTTTGTATGAGGGTCTACAAAATCAGACACAAGCATATTAAGATTAGGGTAACAATGACGAAAAGGAGAGGATGCTTCAGGGATGTAATTGTCAGTAAAAGCATAAATACTAGATCCGTTCTTGAATTCCCAAATAGAATTTTTCCTAATGATGTCTAGACCAACAACAATACCTTTACATAACCAAGAAGAATCTAGAGGTTTTTTAGCATGCAAGGGATGACAATTCTTGACAATAATGTTGAAATCTAGTATTTGTTCTGAGGGTGAATGAATAGAATCTCAAACAAGCAAAACAAATGGTAGTAACATTATACTTGACACGATTTGAAAATACGAGGGTACCCAAATACACCACAATCTTTTTGTTTCAACCTATAAGTCCTCTAGCGAAAGTGATTATCTATGGACAGAGTCGAGACGATACAACAAATCGGTTCACACTTCGTGTGATCGTTTATGGATACAAGATCGAGACAATACGACAACAAGATAACTTGTGTGATTGACTATGGATACAACATCGAGACAATACAACAACGAAGTACGATAATTGATAATAGGTTCGGACTTAACCAACTCTATAGGATCACTATCAAGTATAAAGGAGTTAACGTTTGTGTATTTTACTTTTAATTATAATAAAAAAATTATAATTGCGGAAATAGAAAAGTAAAAGACACAAAAAGATTTTGTTAACGAGGAAACTGCAAATGCAGAAAAACCCCGGGACCTAGTCCAGAATTGAATACTCTCATAATTAAGCCGCTATACAAAATCTACACCAACTTCGTATAGTTGAAACCAAGCAACTACCCCTAGTTCACTTAGTTTCCTCAGTATCCGTGCGCTTCCGACTTCGATGAGTGTACGCACTGGAACAATTCCTTTGGATCGTATTCCAAATAGCAAAGGAATAACAAATCTGTTTGGTAACAACTCTTTTGGTTCTTTCAAGATAAAGATATCTCAAGTCATATGCAAAGGCTCTTCCGTTTAATCTAATAAACTCATTTTCCTGGTTAGATCAATATATCCAATAACTACCAAAGTAGTTAAGTTTAGATTCGCAATCAATCATTATAGATTCCAACAAAAAACTATAAAGTGATGCCGATCTCATGCAACTAATCAATCGAATAAATCCGATTCTAGTTGGATCCCAGACGACCAAAGTTTGTTTACTCACAAAGATATGAGAACTAATAAGAAATATTCTTCGTCTTCAAATCTTCTTTAATCTTCAATAAAACCTGCACAACACCACTTGAATATCTTGTGATCAATCACACACAGAACGGAGTCTGTTAACAATGGATTATCACAAGATGCTTTAGATCTACAAACAGTTCTAAAGATCCCGTCGATACTTCGATCTAGTTTGAGTGAATCTTATATCAGAAGAGAAGATTCTCAAGAATAAACAAACTAGGTGCAATCAAAGTTTCAATAACCATTAGTAAATCAAATCAATCATCAACTAATAACACTGCAATTATCTAGTTTCCCACCAACGGTACACGTAGAGCTTTTTGATCCTACAGAAGTCTTTAAACGAGCGGTCGTAAGAGATTTCACCTAATTAATATACTTTCCTCTCCGAATAGACGGTTCTACCAGAAACAACAAGAATGAAGTTTTCCTGGCTCTTAGGATAGTTTGCTAGAAATGCAAACTTAGGTATTTATAGACCAAGGATGTTTGGACACTAAGGAATTTCCAAAACCGAAAATATTCTCAAGATATGCAATGAATGCCAAAATCGGTTTTCTTAATTCCAATAAATGCTTGTACAAAATTTCCGAAATCTCTCAATAGAAAATCTCCAATTAGTAAATGCACATTATTAATTTTTAATCTCTAGAGATATGCATTTAGTTGCTGGTAATTAAAGCATATAAAACCAAAAACCTTAATTAAAAGATTCTTAATTTATCTCGGCACAGGATCTCCTTGAGTACTAAGGAATATCTTTGAATAATAAATGATAAGAGTTATTGTACGTGTTCAAAGTATGTTGACATCCTTTCACAGTAAATCCTTATTCATATTTACATGGATTTACATTCTTGGATTCAGTTATACCACACTTCCAAACAAGTTTAGAATTTGTTGATCTGTATTCCAAGATAACTATATGATTAATCAAATATCAAATCATATACATGGGTTAAAAGCTTTGAACCAAGTCAGAATGTTTCTGAACTGGATACGTTGTTTGAGATAACACAACTGTCCATAGAGTTCTCCATTATATAGTCTTCAAATTAGGGTTTGCAATCAATGTTACCCTGGTAACAAAGCATTCAATATTCACCGTTAGATGAAAAACTGATTAGACTCAAGCTAATATCTTTCAACCGTTAGATTGAACTAAGCTTGTTACAAACGAAAGAAAAGTGACTTCATTTAGATATGGGTAATCGTACTTAAACGTGTACACCTTGTTTGCTCAACAATAGTTAACCGAAGTTAGCCATATGAACACTTTCATATCAACCTTATTCATCTTAACCATAACTAGTTCAAATGACTCAAATGAAACTAGTTCTAAAGTTGTTCAATTGTTTATATTCTCATAGAAGTATACAAGACATAATTGAAGCAAAATCGATTTTGATTCACTTGAATCAATTCATGAACATTATAACCACGGTTTGCAAAAGATTGCATTCCTTAATATATAAATGTATTAGTTCATGAACAAACTGATTTTAGAACATAACCTACTCAAGTATGCGAACGGGTACGCATACCTAAGTGGCCGGACTAAGTTTGGGTTCGCCAGTATGCGAACGGGTACGCATACCTTCCAAACTCAGTTGAATTTTCAGAACTTTGAGCTCACGCCAGTACGCATACGGGTATGCATACTGAGTTCCCGGACTTCCACTAAACCAACCAGTATGCATACGGGTATGCATATTATGGTTCCTGGACTTGGAGTAACTTGCAATAGTTAGCATACAAGTATACATATTGTGTTATATCCAATCATGGTTATTTGTTCTTAACTCCCAATTCAATCATTGAAAAATTCTTAGAAGACGAGAATAGCTGTCTCACACAAACTATTAGCTTCAAAGCAATTTTCAAGTGATCGAATGATCAATACGAAACATTCCGAGTTTACGTCAAATGACTGTCTCACACAAGTCATGTAAGATGTTACCAGGCGATTTTCACATGATCATCTTTTGACTTTCGTCAAGAATATAAGATGAACTTGGTTAAATCGAAAGCTTACCAACACATATTTCGAGAAATATGTAAGCGGGTTAAACTCAACTCGAAATATCAAATATGTATAATCGAAGTCTATATAGCTATACGACTTTTGTCTAAAATAGGAAATAGAGTAAATAGACTTTTGAGTGATAGATGAGTTCAAGTCTCCACATACCTTTTGTTGATGAAGTTCCACAAGCACCCCTTAGTAGTTATTCGTCTTCAATCGATGAACGTCGTGAAGTCTAATGCTCAACTACACTTTCTATCCTAATCCGAGACTTAGCTATAAGTAGACTAGAAATCAAGACTTATAGTTTTGGCAACTAAACTTGACAGCAAGCTTGAGATAGGCACGCTTGTGAGTTCCCCCGAGCAGTGCTCTAACAATCTCCCCATTTGTTAATTTTAGTGACAAAACTATCAATACATATGGATTACAAAATAAATAAACTTTGTAGCTTCTCATCCAAATGCTTGATTTCCTTGTTTTATCAACATTACTCGAAATCTTCATCACTTCTAAGTACTCCAGTGCTTCTGAACGTGTTCAACTCAACATCATAGTTGTTGAAGATCCGTAGCTATAACAATGAGAAAACAGTAGCTCTCAATCATTGTTATACAGTGTCATTACACAACATCAAAGTCCAATTGTATCAAAACTTTGAAAACAATACTATGGTGATATGTATCACTCCCCCTTAGTCAATACTTCATCTCATATGAAAACCACTCCCCCTTACATAATGATCCGTAAACCATATGTATTTGTAATGTGAACTACACATTAATTCTCCCCCTTTTTGTCAATATAAATTGGCAAAGGTACGAAAACTAGTGGGATCATAATGAAATTCTCATAGAGATACTTCATGACTAAAAGAAAACATATCAACTTTGTTTAGATGATTTCACATAGTCGAAACTTAGTGTATTCATCAAGGAGAATATAAAGATACAAGATAACTCCTATAGTATTCAATAGCCGCACTCCCCACAAAGATTTGGTAATTAAGCACAAGTTCAATTAAGAACTCTCCCCCATAAAATGTCATTCCCGAAAGAACAATAAGAGTGACCTTACTCTTACAAGAAAATAAGGATTTCTTTGGACATTAACAAATTACATGAGACATGAATTTGTGTCCAGAAAACTCAAGTAAATTAACCTCAAGAAAACCCATGATTAATTTAATCGGAAATGCTCAACATAAGAAAACTTACGGAGCCGCACAGTACTTTCACATAGAAGTGGATCAGGGAAAGATAAATACTGCGGAATATTCAAAGATTCATTCTATTTTTCATCGATATCTGCATAAAGACATATAATAGACTTAATCTTTGGAATCAAAAGTTCATCCTATCTTCCATCAATATTTGCATAATGACATAATAGGATTAACTTTTGACATATATGGGACAATCATAGTTCACGGACGTAAACACACATATCCCATAACAATTTTTGCAATATATAAAACCAATAAAGATTAATACTGCAAAATCATCTTCCAAATAAACTTTAGAATTTCAATAAATAAATCTAAAAACATTGCAAGATGAAAATCGTTGGCAATAGCTATGTGTACTCACAATAATTGCTATTCCAAACCCTAGTTATCCTTCTTAAAAACACAAGAATAAATTCTCATAAGAAGTTTACTAGACAAAAGATGATTTTTCCTTAAAGGGTAGAATCAATCTTTTTCGCACGGATTTACACCAAGAATAGTTACCAAAGGCGTATAAAAAGATTTTCTTAACAAATAAGAACATACAAAGTCATTAACGACCATGCACCATAGTTCACATAAGATGATTGTGAACATTCAAGAATCCCATAGCAATGCGTATTACTGCCCATTCTTGAACTTCCTTCTTTGTGATTCACCAACAACATTCTTGTAAAATATACAAATGAGATTGGAAGAGTAGTACTCCAAGAATCCAAGTGACCAAGTCCAAGAGAAGTGGAACAAGTGCGACGAAACAGAGCAAAACACTCAAAAACAAGAGAAGGAACAAAGACCAATCTTAACTCATCCAAATTCAAGAATTCTCATATCCATTTTTAAGAGAATTCAAAGGGGAAGAGAAAAAGGAATGAGGTCATTCCGAGTTCGGACGAAGAAGTTACGGCCAAAACAAGTTTACCGAATATCGACGTCTACAGGCCAGTTGCATACCGGTTTGCAAACTAATTTTTGTGACCAGGAGCAATATGCAAACGGGTTTGCGAACTAAAATCCCTGGATTTTGATTTTATGTGATGGTATGCATACCTGGTATGTGTACCATGAAGGCCAAACATCCCGAACTATTATTTTCGACCCTGAACATTTAAGAACCTTAAACACAAATCAAGTTAGGTAGACATGAACGGTACAAAAGGTACATGGATCATGATAAACACTTTAAGAAAATAATAAAATTATAAGTCTTGCTCAAGTTTATAGACATACCTTTTTAGAAGAATCCAATCGAATTCTACAGTCATACCAAAAATTCAAAATCATACCTGACACAATATGTGCGCCCCAATTCTCGTGCTTTCCTCACCGTATACATAGCAGGGCATTCCTTGGTGAGGATGCACTTAAACACAATTAAGTTGTGTTGAGGTGAACAATGTCTTGCTCACCACTAGTGACTGAAATAGACTTTTCCATAACTATGGAATTTTCACCATCTATAGTTTTTGGTTTATTCTGTTTCTCTTTTGGATTATCATGAAAGAGATCGCTTTTAGAACCTTTCACATCCAAATCCATCTTTCCAAAGAAATTTTTAAGTTCCAACATCATGGATACTGCCTTCTCCATAGTCATGGAATTTTCTGGGAGATCATTCCTTTTCACACTAAAAGCATCATTGACTTTCTTTGGTATCCACTTCTAAGTGCATTTAGGAACAACCGGAACCTTCTTCCCATTACTCTCTTATAGAATTCTCGGGAAAGAATTGGATTGACTATTCTTTTGCAAGTTAGTCTTTCTCCAATTGGGAGCATCAGATCTTTTCTTCGTCTTTACAAAGTTATCCTTTTGATAATCATTACGATTGTGAAAAAGATTCGTATGATGTTTATAGGAAAATCTAGGTTTATCACAGCACTGATTCCTTTTCCTAAAGGTTGGACAATTACAACCTGTAACGTTAAGGCAATTAGTCTTAACATATGATCTTGGTTTCACAACTTATTGTGATGCCCAAACAAGAACATCATGAAGTTTCTCATTCCTTATACGGAAACGACATCTCCTTTGCAGGTGACCTTTATTTCCGTAATAGTGGCAAACATAAGGAATGTTCTTACCTCGATCCGTATGTGCTGACTTTGGAGGTAGATATAATTTGCTCTTTCGAGCCTTAACTGCCGGTGAAGGTATTTCATTTTTGCCATCAGTGGAAACCTTTTGTTGAGAAGAATCACTAGCCTTGACAAATTTTACCTCTTTGCTAATACTTGGAGCATCTATTCCCTTATAGCCCAATCCTCCTGTATCACGATGATTTTTACTTGCTCCTAGCATTGTGGTTAATTTGCTTGAACTAGTATTGAATTTTTTAAAGTCATCTTCCAACATCTTGATTTTATCAAGAGCAGCAGCTAAATCAGCCTCAAGGCGTTTTTCTCGAGCGAGATAAACGCTTTCTCTGTCATCAAAACTTGCTTGCTGAGAGTTAATCCTTGCTTCAGTTTCTGCAAGTTTCTCTTCCATCAAGAAGTATTTTTGATAAACATTATCACATTCAAGTGAATTTCTACTCAGGTTTTCCTCAGAACCTTTGAGGATCGATTCGCAAGAGCGATTCGAAACATAAAGACCTCCATAAATCCTTTTCAATTTATGTTTTCTCCAAAGAGAGGAGTCAGAGGAGGTGTGACATGAGAAGTTGTCATCTTCTTCTTTTCCAGCGAATTCAAAACCTTAACATATTCTGAGAATTCCACATCAACACCTCTATCAATATCTGAATCACCTTCATCAGAAAGTTCATCCAACTGTTCTTCTAGGAGTGTTTCCCAATCATACACAGTTTTAGACAATGGAGAAGTCGTGAGAGATTTCTCAGGAGAAACAAAGATTTGAACCAAGTCCGAACGTTTCTGAACTGGTGATGTGTTGTTTGAGATAGCACAACTGTCCATAGAGTCAGATCACTACAAACACGGACTTATAAGATCTTAAACGTGTTTGCCTATTATGATACCAATTGAAAAAGCGTGGGTCCAACAACCTCACCCAATATTTCGTTTAGGCAATCTGTATTGACAAACTCCAATATAATTCCAAGGGAATCAACTAGACAGTCAGACTCAATCCATGGAAATATATCTAAGAGTTGTATCTCTGTTTCACAATGTAATCAGCAAATCAAACAGATAGAAATCCGTGAGCCTGATTATTATGTGAAACAACTTGAACGGTACCAAAGACCAATGTTCAAGTGTCAATCAATTTATATCAACAACCCAAGGTTGGATTATCTAATTTATTGAACTACGCAAAACCTATGATATTTCAATTATATAGAAAATATAATACGGAAAAGAAATAACACAAACCCCGGAAATTTTGTTAACGAGAAAACCGCAAATGCAGAAAAACACCGGGACCGAGTCCATATTTGAACACCACACAGTATTAAGCCGCTACAGACTCTAGCCTACTCCAAGTTAACTTCGGACTGGAATTTAGTTGAGCCCTAACCAATCTTACACTGATCAAGGTACAGTTGCGCTCCTTACGTATCTTAATCCCAGCAGGATTCTACGCACTTGATTCCCTTAGTTGATCTCACCCACAACTAAGAGTTGCTACGACCCAAAGTCGAATACTTGATAAACTAATCTGTCTCACACAGAAAAGTCTATTGAATAGATAAATCTGTCTCCCACGGAAATACCTAAGAGTTTTGTTTCGCCTTTTGATAAATCAATGTGAACAGGAACCAATTGATACACGGGACTTATATTCCCGAAGAACAGCTTAGTAATATCAATCACCTTACAATAATCTTAATCGTATGGTAGACGAAGATGTTTGTGACTGCTTTTTATTTTGCCTATCGGAGAATATATATCTCGAGCAAATCTTAGAGAAGATAGTACTCAATACGATAGAAAACAACAATATCATAACACGCAACTACAGTGAAATAGTTGGTTCTGGCTTCACAATCCCTATGAAGTCTTCAAGTCGTTAACCTATAGGGTTTTTGAAAAACCTAAGGTTAAAGGAGAATCGACTCTAGTCGCAACTAGTATCACACAAGAGGTGTGCGGATTAGGTTTCCCAGTTGCTAGAGTTCTCCTTTATATAGTCTTCAAATCATGGTTTGCAATCAATGTTACCTTGGTAACAAAGCATTCAATATTCACCGTGAAAACCTGATTAGACTCAAGCTAATATCTTTCAACCGTTAGATCGAACTAAGCTTGTTACACACAAATGAAAAGTGACTTCATTTAGATATGGGTAACCGTACCTATACGTGTACACCTTGTTAGCTCAACAATAGTTAACCGAAGTTAGACATATGAACACTTTCATATCAACCTTATTCATCTTAACCATAACTAGTTCAAATGACTCAAATGAAACTAGTTCTAGATTTGTTCAATTGTTTATATTCTCATAAAAGTATACAAGACACAATTGAAGTAAAATCGATTTTGATTCACTTGAATCAATTCATGAACATTATAACCACGGTTTGCAAAATATTGCATTCCTTAATATATAAATGTATTAGTTCATGAACAAACTGATTTTAGAACATAACCTACTCAAGTATGCGAACGGGTACGCATACCTAAGTGGTCGGACTAAGTTTGGGTTCGCCAGTATGCGAACGGGTACGTATACCTTCCAAACTCAGTTGAATTTCCAGAACTTTGAGCTCACGCCAGTACGCATACGGGTATGCATACTGAGTTCCCGGACTTCCACTAAACCAACCAGTACGCATACGGGTATGCATACTATGGTTCCTGGACTTGGAGTAACTTGCAATAGTTAGCATACAAGTATACATATTGTGCTATATCCAATCATGGTTATTTGTTCTAAACTCCCAATTCAATCATTGAAAAATTCTTAGAAGACGAGAATAGCTGTCTCACACAAACTATTAGCTTCAAAGCAATTTTCAAGTGATCGAATGATCAATACGAAACATTCTGAGTTTACGTCAAATGACTGTCTCACACAAGTCATGTAAGATGTTACCAGGCGATTTTCACATGATCATCTTTTGACTTTCGTCAAGAATATAAGATGAACTTGGTTAAATCGAAAGCTTACCAACACATATTTCGAGAAATATGTAAGCGGGTTAAACTCAGGTCGAAATATCAAATGTGTATAATCGAAGTCTATATAGCTATACGACTTTTGTCTCAAATAGGAGATAGAGTAAATGGACTTTTGAATGATAGATGAGTTCAAGTCTCCACATACCTTTTGTTGATGAAGTTCCACAAGCTCCCCTTAGTATTTCTTCGTCTTCAACCAATGAACGCCGTGAAGTCTAATGCTCAACTACACTTTCTATCCTAATCCGAGACTTAGCTATAAGTAGACTAGAAATCAAGACTTATAGTTTTGGCAACTAAACTTGACAACAAGCTTGAGATAACAACGCTTGCGAGTTCGACCGAGCAGTGCTCTAACATCTACCATCTCACTCATATTGGTAGCCCAAAGATTTGCAATGAATAGCCGTACCAATAAGCCTAACGATTTCCCTTACGATTCATAAAACAATTTCATGAATGTACTTCCTTTAAACGAATGTAAAACATGGTTTCCTGGGATGAAATCTTCACCATAACCCATTCACATAATCATAACAGTATATACAAGATTATGTCGATGTCATATCTACGTGATCGCTGTCGTATGCGTCAAAAATAAATTACTTTCTCACTACTCAAAATATATAATATAGTAAGGGCAAGAAAGGATCGTTCCCACAGAGAAGTTGTCAGGTTGTTTCGGTTTCCTATGTAAAACAAGGGGGGATTTCAGATTTTTATAAACTAAAATAAAATAAAAGCAAACAAAGAAAAGTAAATAAATCAAATCAAGGATGATAAAATATTGGTAAAGGATTTCATCCTCATTCACAAACATCTTCATTCACAACCAGCTTGCACCATTCATAACCCTGAGTCATACTCCACACCCTGTACTTCCATTACTCTGCCACCTGCAACAAGATTGCTTCAATCACCGGCACTTCACCTGCTCCAACCCATCTGACCAGAACCAACTGCATCAACTCCTTGCAGTAAGCAGCTTCAAGAACCACCTGCAATTCCTACCAGCTCTCAAACTCAGCTCCCTCTGCATTACTATTACTACCACTACTTCCTTGTTCATCGGCACATCAAATCCTGTAGCAGCGACCACCTACAGAAGCAACTAATGTCTCATGCATTTACTGCAGCTTCCAGCACCACCAGCTATACCCATTGCAACCTCACCCACAACTCGAGCTACAGTCCACTATCTCTACAGCTTCAATTGCATTCCTTGCTTCAATCTCGCACAATCATCACCTGCAGTTCACCAGCACAAGCCATAACTCCTTGCAACAACCATATTCACCCAACTGAGCTTGAGCTTTGAGCACAAACCACTATGAACCCATTTTCTACGGCACTAATTTCCTGTTCTGAACCTTACCAGCACCTTCATAACTCAGCTGCATCACACCTGACCTGAATCAGCTTTAGCTTCTCAGCATCAAACCAACATGTACCCATTTCAGTTCCCTATTGTTCAACACGGACCAGCTCCATCTCCTCATTCCCCATAGACCTGCAACAGCATCAGTGCACCACCAATATCAGATCCTCTTGATTGCAACCATTTCAGTTCTTCAGCTGTAACTTCATTAGAAGCTCCTGCTACCACCTTCTCATTCTCATCTCAGCTGCAAACACACCCATCAGCTTATGGAAACAGCACCAAAACTACTCTGCAAAAGCACTGCCATCACCTGGCCATCTGTAACATCATCACTGTCTCAACCAAACCAAAGTTTTCACCACTACCTGTGCCAGAATTTCAGCTGCAATTCATTCTGCACGTCAATCTCAGAGCCAACTCCAATAGCTCAATACAGCCAACCTGTACTTAATTTGTTCATCTCATTAAACTCAACATCATCAACAACAAACCCATTTCAGCTACATATTCTCAGCAACTGCACCTGCACAATACCATGAACACAGCAACAGCTCCAGCTGCACTTCAGTCAAGCCATTTCAGTTCATGCCTGCACAATTAACACAGACCCAATAACAACACAAGCTCAAACCATTGTCTCCATTGATGCTTCAATCAATCTCTTGTTCTTCTTGTTGCAATCTCTAATCGTTCCAACACATCCACCAGAACCCATTTAATCAACAGCTTCAGATCTCCTTTCCTTCTTCCCATCACAACATCAATTCCACATCTTCTCTGTCTATTCTTGGCAGCAATAATCACCACCCTCGTAAACCCATACTCCTCTCTTCATGAACAACCCAACAGAAACAACATCATCTGATTTCGAGAATCGATTCATACCCTAACTCAATCTCTTTCAGTTTCAGAAACCCTAATCCCCAAATTCTATCATCAATTTCTCCTTTAATTCATCTCGAAATCGAACCAAAACTTCTATCGATCTCCACCTGATTTCTCGATCCATTCCATCTCTGTCTGAACTTGCCAGTACGGATGTCTGCAACGGCACGGCTAGGGTCTGGACTCTGAACAATATGGTTTGCTTAGATTGAACTGAGAGGTAGCTTCTCCACCTGGTGGTCTAGGTTATGAGCAGAAAATGGATTAGGCACCCACGCTTTTAGATAAGGGCCACCCTTATCCTTTTATTGATTCCATTCAACTGTCAGTTCTGGAAGACTGACAGTATAATTTCCTTCTCGTAGACAAGCTTCATCCATGCTTTTGCTCAAACTTTCTCGTATGACGTCGGAGTGACCTCATTCTTTCACCGGTGGCTTCGTCTTTTCGTTCTCTTCAAGGTGATGATAAGGAACCCAAGATTTGGGCGAGTTCTACTTCTTTTTGTTCCAATGACTCCAAAACACCTAATAAACTCAAAAGCAAACATAAGTAACATAATTTACAAGAAAACTCTCGAAGAAAGCATAAACAAAAGATAAATATCAAGGTGTTTTAGACACTTATCATTACGAAGTTCAAAATATAAGCGTTATACTTCGTAGTCTAATTCCTTAATACTATGATCATACAAATATGACCATGTCACATCACTAGAGTATCATACAATATGTATTGTATATACAGCTTTGCAGTTATGTTTTCAATATAGCACGACTTGAAAGATACGTCATGAATGAAACAGTTCAAGTCAATATTACTAACCTCAATAGGAAGGATTGTATCGTCGTTGTAGTTCGCTTCTTCTTCACATTCTTCAGGTATTCTGAGTAATACTTGTATGTCTCAACATTCCTAGACTTTCTAGTCTAACCTAAACGAAGTTGACTCTAGTATATAATCAAGTGACTTTAGATGAGTTTTGACACACTAAAATATGACAACCAAACTTGACATATCAACGCTTGGTGAGTTCAACCGAGCTATGCTCTAACACGATTCAAAATAAAATAAAATATACTCAAACGGAATAATGTACTACAGAGTGGCCGTTCAAACCATGTGCCAACATTCACATATAAGATTCCTACCATCCTTTTCTCTGCTCTATGTTGTTCCATATGGTTATTAAATTCAAAATAAAAACCCATAAAATAAATATATGTATGTATCCCCCTTTATATTGTTTCTCATTTTCACTCTAAACAAACAATTCTCTCTCTTCTTCATTTTCTTCTTATCATCTTTCTTTCTTACCTCTTCTTTCTTACCTTCTCATGTCACTTCTCTGTATATTTAAACTTTCAAACCATACATATTAATTTAGTCAATGGTTAAAAGGGTCACTTACATTTGGTAGATATATACACTTGTACGATCTTTTTAGGGGTGCCATACATGTTTTATTTTAGTAAAATATTTTGAATTATCCATCTTCTTTTAGGGGTACTTTTTTTAGTTACTTATTCACAAGTGTAAGTACTAAAGAGAATTGGTGTCATGCTAGTAGTTGTAGGAATACAACAGAAACGAGGTAATTTGGAAGATATACTTTGTCTCGATAATATCTAGTCCGAAGTCTGATAGTATGAAAGAGGCATGTCGTGGCTAAATTCAACGAGTGTTTAAGTTAGACAAGTTCCCAACAATTTTCTACTCTTATGTTTTCCTCGTTAACAAGATTTCCAATGTTTTGCATTACTTTGGTTTCCGCATTATATTTGATTGATATAATTAAAGTAATTTCAAGTAGTAAGTTAATCATCTCTGTGATATACAAATCTTTATTAGAGGTTATCCAAAGATATTCCTTGTATGCTTTCAGCGTTGATTAAAATTCACTCAAGGAATTGTTAAATTAGGTATAGAAACATAAAAGTTGGTGATGTAATTGGTACCCTCTCTTTTTTAGCTTTTGAGTCATTAATTATACGCGACTCAGAGATGAGAAATATCGAGTCAGGGACATATCTCCCTGACTAGAACCGCTTCAAGTTAGGGTGGTGTCCAAGTGAGGTGATGATGAGTGTGTAAACACGTCATTTTTACATCTAAATTTACATTTATTTTGTTCTTTATTTTGTACATATTTAATTATTTTGTTTCATTTTGTAGAATTAAATGAATAAAGATCGATTGGACTAAAACGCGGACTTCACCCATAAAATGAAGGAAAAATCAATTATCTCAAGATACCAATGAAAGAACGTGACCAACAGGGCAATTTATGGACAATTTATGCAGTACGGGTTAGTGGATCGACCTATTATGGTGGGCAGAGGTTGTAAGAAGGCAAATGGGATGACGTCGTTTTGGAGTTAATGGCCCAAATTTATTAAAGTGCAAGTTTGGGAATTAATCACGTGAAAGATTCAGAGATGGAAAATAGCTTTAATAAAGGGATTTAATTTCATTTATGGACGCAAGTTAATAATACCACGTTTTTGAAGAAAAGAGGAAAATCAATATATTTACATGCAGAGGAAGAGTTAGAAATTATATGGCATTAATATGAGATATGAATATTTTTCCCACTTATGGAAACAAGAAATATGCATGCAAGCATAAAAGAGAAGAATTTTTTTAAAGGAGATACTATGGTGTCGAAATGAGGTGTCACTTTCCTTCAAAGATATTTCCTTCCGATTTATCACATATTTTCTTATCTTATAATTATTCTATCATTTATTATAATTGAAAGAATTAAAAGGAAGGAAAATGAGAAGGCTAGCTATAAAAGGGGAGTTTGGTTAAGGAGAAAATGAGTTCTTTTTTTTTGTAGTCGAAGGAGCAAGTAGCTTTATTTTATTTTATTTTTACTTTCTTTTGTAATGAAATAATCTCTTCACTAGGGTTGCGAACGAAGCCCTATGATGTGTATTAATAGAGTTCTAATCATTTTCAATAATAATTCTTCTTGGTCCTATTTTCTTGCTTAGTAATGATAATAATACTTTTCATATGTCCATGTGCTTCAATCAAAGGTTTTATGTTCTTATTTTAGAGACTAGCACCTTTAAGTGAAATGAGTTATTAGTATTTTGAGAAATATAACCGAGTATAACGTTATATCTCCCGAGGCGTACATATTGGTCCTAAATCGTTTCGAGCAATTTTATGAAGAATTTTATAGAGAATTGGTTGAATAATCTAGTATACATAATAATAGTGGTGAAATTCTAAGTCTTGGGTTTTTCTTATCTTATTAGCTTTGCTTATACTTATTATTTATCTTCTATTATTCTTTTTAGCATTTAATTTATTTAGAGATTAAAAGTAACAGTAGTTAGTCCCAATGGAACGACCCGTGCTTGCATACTGTCCCATCCATAGCCGTGCACTTGCGGTACACAATTTAATTCCTATCAGGTGACGACTCAGGGACTACAAAAACGCAAAATTAAACCATCTAACAGGCAATGACACTCTTTAGTTTCCCTCTATCACTAAAAGCTTCATTAACAGATGAAAAATAAAGCTAGAGATCAATAGGGGCTCTTATTTCCTAACATCAAACCTCGCCAAGAACCTATTTTGTTTTTCTGTATCCGCATATATATTCATTATAATCTATTCTTCCTTGTTCATTTCTAGCTTTTAGCCTATTTCTAACCCTTTCAACAAACAAAGGAGGCAATCCTGATACGAATTTTTCTTTCCAAAATTCAGAATCAGAAGCACAATCTTCGCTGCTGAATAATTTAGAGAAGAATACATCTCTGTACCATCTATAATGGGAGAGAGTATATATATATATATATATCTTTTTTGGGGAAGAAACTCTTATGCCGCTGTAAATGTTGCGTGTAAATGACTACTAGGTTATCATATAATTTTCCAACAATAGGGACACCATGGAAGGATGAAAGTTAGGATGGATGTCTTGCTTGCTGAAGGAGGAAGCTGCACATATTTTTTGATATGACAGTTTTTTTCTTTATTGCATGTATCGTCATTTTTAGTGCAATGACATCTCTAATCTCTTAAGAACCCGAACATGATTTTTGTTAAGTTATAATTCTTTTTTATAAGAATAATAATATACATATGCATTATTATTATTATTGGATAAAGAGTACAAGAAACTAGTTGGAAGCCTAGCAACAAGCTGAGTTCCAACAACGTACTACATTAGTTGAATATGTTGCCTTGCTAGCCTACCAGCGAGCCTTAAGGAACCATCCAAGAGAGCTGAAACAGATATAGGGGATGGTTATGTCGCAAGGGGGGAAAGCTAACTCAACCTTCCATGTCAAATTCTGAGGTATTGCGCCATCGGGGACTCGAACCTGGGACCTCATGCATCGCATCAAACCTTTCAGGAACGAGGATGACCAACTGAGCCAAATTATGTACAGCTAAAGATCAAAATTTTAGTATTTCTAATTTTTGTAACTCTTGTTCGTAATTTCTTTTATTCTTGTAATCCTTGTTTGTGGTGGATATAATATCTACACATTTTTTTAAAAAATAAATATGACAAATTCTTTTTTATAAGAATTGGACAATTGTTTAGTTCAATTCTTGCAACTTCGGGCATCAACTTTATAGGGATACTAAGAGCGTCTCCAATGGAGTATGGGTTTTAAAAAATATTGATGCCACCTAGGATTTTAGAAACTCTCAACAACAAAAAACCTCTTCAGTGGTGGTTGGATAATCAAAATATAATATGACGTGGAAGTTTGAGTTTGGAGGAGAGTATGGGTTTTTGGAGACTCCCATCCATACCCATGTCATCAATTTTTTATTATTTTAATTAATTTTTTAGATTTTGTTTCTATAAATAAGCGATAAGTATATCAAAATAGATATAGATACAACTACCACTGGAGATGCTTATCAAAACAAGATTTGTATTTGGATTCTATGTTATTAAATACCTTTTTTTAGGTCTCCACATATGATAAATACCCGTACTCCATTGGAGATGCTCTAAGAGCCTAAGAATAGGGTGGACTAAACTCCACAAATATAAATAATTTGGTGGAACAAAATATAAATATTACCAGGAGCCTGAGACTAGGGTGGCCTAAACTCCATAAATACAAAGAATTTGATGGAGTAAAATATAAATATCGGTTGATAAACTTAAAATACAAAGAAATTGAATGGTTCTTTGGGTTGTGTGTGGGTAAACACAGTATTCCTACGAAGAAAATACTTACTCGATGTAATAAAGAACGAAGGTCTTAAAAATATGGACTCCATTGCCAATTTTTTGAACCCAGTCGTCTGGGTGAAAGCCAGATATCCTAACCGGGCTGGACTACAATGGAGCTGAGACAAGTTTGACAATATTAACTTGTGTATCCTTCAAAGTATTTAATATCGCGTACCGGTCTTGTATCGGCTGGGGCCGATACATTTATTCAAAAGATAAAATCGTTTTTTTATTGGTGATACAACATTAGAACTTGAATTTCAAATATTTATAAAATCATAGTAAAAAATAATCAGAATCATGCATATATCTCAAATTTCCAAAATACAAGGTGGTTTATTAGCCAGTATTGTGCCGGTAAATCATTCTTATTATTCTTCACTTTTATCTTTTATATTTCCATTCCTTGCAATCGAAATATGGTTTTCATCTTATATCCTACCATATAGTCATTGATTTTATATCATAAATATATTAGGACTTTTTACCTTTTTCAATTGACGTTGTACTTGTTTGCAAAGACTATATGCATATTGATGGAAATTTTTTTCACCGAAACCGATATTATCGGTGTATAAGTAAAACCGATATATCGATTTGTACCGGCCTGTACAACCGATAATATCGTTTCGTCTTTGTATCGCCGATATTTTCAATATCATATAGGTATTTTCCGATACCCGATAAAAACCTGTAATATCGGCATGTACAACCGATATTCACTACCTTGGCATCCTTTAATCCGAGCACCCTGAACAACATCCACTAAATTGCACTCGTTATCGGCTTATCTTGACTCGAGTATGCAAGTTCAAGTTTGCCACATTTTCAAGTCGGCAGTGCATGTACATTGTCGACCAGGGATCATGGTTTACAACAACAATAAAAAAAAATTCGAATATCATTGATAAAACCAGTACAAAAATTAGCTCTAATATATATAGAGTATCATCCTAAGAAATTATCTCCAATATATATATACACACACATTGAGGAGTTTTAGGGGACGCTTCAATAAGAAAGTTACATTATTTCAATTCAATCATAAGGGATGTGATTTTAAGTATTCATTGACAAATCCTAAACTAACAAAAATAAATTTCAAAATTTGATTTTTTGGTTTTTAACATTATTCCGAAACTTTATTTTTTATTTCAGAAGCAGAATCAAATAAGGACAAATTAAGTCAGTTGTCAAACTATTCAACTACCTTTACCAATTCCTAGTATTTGTTAATTTTGGGATCAACTCTCTGAAATTTTTTACACCTTTCTATTTAGGAATCTAAAGGGGATTATCGGGAATAACAGAGATACCGTTTGAATGATCCGACGGTCAGGATCAGCTTCACCTTTTTTTGTCTCATATGAAATGGCATCCCCTGCTAGTCAGCAATCAGCCAATCATGCAATTTCACAGTTAAAAGGTGGAAAAATCAAGGCACCAAAAACAATGGTGTATACAGAGTGTAAGAAATGAAAAGGCTGTATCCCAAATATGAGGCGCTGTTTACCCGTTTTATCCAGTATATGAAAACGCTCTTTCTTTCTTCCTCCTCTCCCTTCTCCACCTATTTGATTATGAAAACACTCTAGCAGGTAAATATCTCCACTCCTCCTATTTCTTTCTCTTACACTTTATATACACCATCATGTCCACCATCAAACTCTACACAGCATCATCAGAATTACATGAATCTCCACACAAAAATTCAAATCTTTTGTTTATCAATTCATTTCCTAGTTGTTGTGTACATCAAAAAATCAGTTACGTTAAACAATTTAGGGTTTGTAGATTATCCACAACAGATTCAATTGATACTGCTATTGATACGAATGATGAGGTTATTAGAAAGAAAGAAAGAAGAAATCTCTGGATGCGATTTCGTGGTGTAAAGAAATTGGATGAAAAACATGTTTTAAGAGATGAGGAAAAAAAACCCTCTTTTGTATATAATAATGGGGTTATTGATGATGCTTTAGAATCTGCTGTTGATAATGTTTCGATGGATTCGACTGTGGGGCATTGCAATTTTATCTTGAAGAAGCTTGAATGTTGTAATGATGGTAAAGCTTTGAGCTTCTTTGAATGGATGAGAATTAATGGGAAGTTGAAAGATAATGTTGTGGCTTATAATGTGGCACTTAAGGTATTGGGAAGGAAGGAGGATTGGATGGTGGCGGAGGAGTTGCTTCAACAAGTGATTAGTGATTCAGGAAGTCGACTTAGTTTTCAGGTTTTTAATACACTGATATATGCTTGTTTTAGGAAAGGGTATGGGGATCTGGCGACGAAATGGTTCCGCTTGATGTTGGAAAATGGGGTTCGGCCGAATGTTCCTACATTTGGTATGTTGATGAGTCTTTATCAGAAGAGTGCTAATGTCGCTGATGCAGAATTTGCGTTTGAGAAAATGAGGGGATTTAAATTGCAATGTCAATCGGCTTACTCGGCTATGATCACTATATATACTCGTCTTGGTTTATATGATAAATCAGAAGAAATAATTGGGTTTATGAAAGAAGATAGGGTGGTTCCGAATTTGGAGAATTGGTTGGTTCAGCTGAATGCTTATAGCCAACAGGGAAAGTTAGTGGAGGCTGAAGGGGTATTGAGGGAAATGAGAGAAGCTGGGACTTCACCAAACATTGTTGCATATAATACATTGATCACTGGTTATGGCAAAGTTTCAAATATGGATGCTGCACAACTTCTATTTCATAACCTCGCAAATGTTGGATTGGAAGCTGATGAGACAAGTTACCGGTCTATGGTTGAAGGTTGGGGTAGAGCAAACAATTATAAGGAGACAAAGTGGTATTATGAAAAACTTAAAGAAGCAGGTTTCAAGCCTAACTCCTCGAATTTTTTTACAATTATAAACTTGCAAGTGAGGAATAAGGATGACGAGGGGGTCATAGCGACTCTCAATGATATGAGGAGGATGGGGTGCCAATATTCTTCGATCATTAGTAGTGTTGTGCAGGCTTATGAGAAGGTTCGAAGGGTAAACAAAGTGCCACTAGTTCTGAGAGGTTCTTTCTACAGTCATGTTTTGGTCGATCAAACTTCCTGTTCAATTTTAGTCATGGCGTATGTGAAACATCAGTTAGTTGATGATGCTTTGCAAATTCTAAAGGAAAAGAAATGGAAGGATAACATATTCGAGGACAACTTGTACCATTTGTTGATTTGCTCCTGCAAAGAGTCTGATCATCGCGAGGATGCAGTAAGAATATTTACTCAAATGCCCACATTTGAGGGCAATCCTAATTTGCACATAGCTTGCACAATGATAGATATCTATGGTTTCATGGGTCGATTTAATGAAGCAAAAGACCTTTATTTGAAGCTGAAATCGTCAGGTATTGCTTTGGATATGGTTACATATAGTGTTGTTGTGAGAATGTATGTCAAATCTGGATCACTAAAAGAAGCTTCTTTGGTTTTATATGACATGGAGAAGCAGAAGGAGATTGTTCCAGATGTTTTTCTGTTCCGTGATATGCTTCGGATTTATCAACAGTGTCGTATGCAACAAAAATTGGAAGAAATATATTACCAGATTTTGAAAAGTGGTATTACATGGGATCAAGAAATGTACAACTGTGTTATAAATTGCTGCTCGCGTGCCTTACCTGTGGATGAGCTTTCTAGGGTTTTCGATGAGATGCTTCAACGTGGTTATGCGCCAAACACTATTACTGTGAATGTTATGCTTGATATGTATGGAAAAGCGAGGCTCTTCAAGAAGGCTAAGAAAGTGTTTTGGATGGCCAGAAAACGGGGCCTAACTGACGTGATCTCCTACAATACTATTATAGCTGCCTATGGTCGAAACAAAGACTTGAAGAATATGAAAACAACTGTTAGAAAAATGGAATTTCATGGGTTTTCGGTTTCCCTTGAGGCTTACAACTGTATGTTAGATGCTTATGGGAAAGAAGGCGAAATGGAAAAGTTTAGAGATGTGCTAGGGAGGATGAAAGAATCAAGTGTTGTTTCGGACCATTATACGTACAATATACTAATCAATATCTATGGAGAGAAAGGGTGGATTGAAGAAGTTGCAGAGGTGCTGGAAGAACTTCAAGAGTGTAGGTTAGGACCTGATTTGTGCGGTTACAATACATTAATAAAGGCATATGGAATTGCAGGAATGGTTGAAAAGGCAGTTGCTTTGGTGAAGGAAATGAGGGACAACGGAATTGAGCCAGATCAAATAACCTACTCTAATCTGATTGCTGCGCTTCAAAAGAATGATAATTTCCTCGAGGCTGTTAAATGGTCCTTGTGGATGAAACAGACAACCATGGAGACTTCTAGATGCTGATTTTGTTTCTCGGGTAACTCGGTGTACCTCTGCACTTGTTTCATATTTGATTCGATGACAAACAAGCTGCAGAATTCTTGAAGAAGTCATCTATGTTTGTGCTTCCCATGAGAAATTCCCCTCCTGAGAAAGTGCGACTGGTAATAAGTTATAGCAGACTAACTGCTGTTCATAATTCTGCATCACGGAATTGTATGTAGTAAATAATTGTAATTTACAATTGTTCATAACCTCATGAGTTAAAACAGATTCCTCTATAGTAGTCGTTTACTAACTTGGTATATTCTTGTACATTCATTTTCGGAAAATGACTTGTTATTGATGTGGCAGCCCGGCAGGATGCACATTTTTTGCATTGTCTGAAGTTCCAAATAATACTATTGGCTTCTTAATTTTTTCTAGAAAATGGCTGTAAGGTATGACCTTCCTGAGATAATTGCTCTATATCTATTTCTTTTATTCTGTTTCCACATTTTTCTGAAATGTGAATTGTACAGGGAGAATCTGTAAGTTTATCGAAGAAATCGTAAATCGTAAAATATACTAAAAATGAAAATATTTTATGATTTTATTGTTATTGGGAGTTGTTAAAGTTTTTTTGGATTTATAAGTTAAACAATAGTTTGATCAGTTTTAGTTTCCAAGTAAAATTAGAATAAAATTCTACAGTATTAAGTAACCGACAGTATCAGATTTGTTTGTTTCTTTCATGCTTTCTTCCTTCCTTTTTAGATAGATACATAGAGAGCAGTTGAATTGATGAACAATGAGTAAAAACAGGCTTCTTGTCTTAATCTGTGAACCCTTTCAATGGATTCAAATGCTTTGTAAAGAACTAAACACAAGTTTTGTTTTAGGAGTAGTAACAGTTTATGGTTTCAATCAAGGTTTTTCAGGATCATTATTTAGAGTAGTTTCAGATTATTATTGGAAAGATGTTCAGAAGATTCAACCATCAACAGTTCAATTATACGTAGGGTTCTATTACATCCCATGGATTATGAAACCAGTATGGGGACTATTAACAGATGTTTTTACAGTCAATGGATATCATCGTCGACCTTACTTCGTTATATCTGGTATTTTAGGTGTTGTATCGGCGTTGAGTGTTGCTTTGGTTAATGTTCAATTTATGCCAGCTTTTATGGCTTTGATTTGTCTTATTGGGGTCACAGCGAGCATGGCAATTGCCGATGTTACGATCGATGCTTGTATTGCTAAGAATAGTATTCAAATGCCATCGTTGGCATCCGATATGCAGAGTCTTTGTGGGTTTTGCACCTCTGTTGGTGCCTTGATTGGGTTTTCTTCTAGTGGTATGTTTGTTCACCAATTGGGAGCTAAGGTACTTGACTAACTTCACATTTACAAACCCTAATTTTCTTTCAATTTGGGTTATTTAGGGTGTGTTTTGTTTGTGTTGCTGCATTTCATGTTTCGACAGTAGGTTTAAATTAGGAATGTAGCTGTCATGTGATCAGAAATTGCGAATCAAACACACCTCTTAACTGTCTTTTCTGCTTTTATTAAATTTGAATGAGTTGTGAATTACAGGGAGCTTTGGGTTTATTAGTACTTGCACCTATATTGTTGATAATGCTAGGGTTTTTCATTTATGAATCGAGGAGCAGCAGGCCTTCTAATCAGAAGGTAAGAATTCCGAATGTTTTTTTGCAGCAATCTATGTTATTAAGGCTTAATGATCTTTACTCTGACGTCCAACTTGCCTTACGAACATAGGCAACAACGGAGAAAGTGGTGGGAGCAATGAATGGGATGTACAAAACCATAAAGTACCCTCAAGTTTGGAAGCCTTCACTTTATATGTATCTATCGTTGGCTCTGAGTATAAGCACTCATGAAGGGCAATTTTATTGGTACACTGACCCTAAAGCTGGACCTGCATTTTCTCAGGTATTTCTTGCATACTCTCCTACTGCAATGGTATCACTTTTGATAAGCATAGATTTAGATTTCTTATTGGTGTAGTGCATTGCCTAGACAAGTAGTTACTTCAAGGTCCATCTTGCACGCACATGTTGCCAAAGCCTTTTGAATAGTTGAGCTGTGTTCTGGTCTCTAAAGCAATACCCTGTACTATGGGCTTACATTAACTAAAGTAGGACTGTATTGGTACTCCGTACACGTAAGGCATGGATTGGTACTTGCACTCTATGTTGTATTAGGCGCACCGAGGAATCATTTGAAAAGTGCAGAACTACTCTTACTTTGGCACCTTGGACGCCTTTTTTCCTAGGCGACCCCTGGGCGCCTTTTACAACATAACTTGCACTAGTACATAACTGCAAAGTGATTGGTCAAAACTTATATGAAGTAGTAATTTTTATTTGTAATATTAACTTATCTTTATACAAAGGTAAACAGAAAGAATGAACGAATGATATACAGAGGTATGTTTTTTAATCTGAATTTTGTTTCATGTTATATTGATGCAGGAATTTGTTGGGATGATCTATGCAATTGGTGCAGTAGCTTCCATCGCTGGGGTTCTAATCTACCACAAACTATTAAAAGACTACTACTCCTTTAGGAAGTTACTCTTTTTCGCACAACTTCTCTACGGTTTCTCAGGGATGCTAGATCTAACTTTTGTACTACGTTGGAATCTAAAACTAGGGATTCCCGATTACTTCTTTGTAATCTTCGAAGAATGTGTTTCAAGGATTGTTAGTAGACTAAGATGGATGCCCATGATTGTACTTAGCACTAAGCTATGTCCTTTGGGAATTGAAGGTACATTTTTTGCTCTGCTGATGTGCATTGACAGTTTGGGTCAACTTTCTTCAAAATGGGCTGGTGGATTAGTTCTCCATCTGTTTCATGTTACAAGAAGTGATTTTACTAATTTATGGTTAGTGATGGTCATAAAGAACGCTTTGAGGTTTTCTACCTTGGCATTGATTTTTCTTGTCCCTAAAGCGGATCAATATGAAGTTTTGGTTCCCCCAGACCTGTTAAAGGGTGAGAGCTTAATGAACACAGAAGAGGCAGAAGAAGAAACAATACAACTTGTGGCAATGAATGAGAAAATGGAAGCAATGGAAGGGTCTAGCTTAAGAGAAAGATAGTGCACAAAAATTGGCTAGAAAGTCCAATGCCGATTTTGTTTGAAAAAAAATACTACTAAAAATAAAAGATTGCGCAAATTTAATTTTCCAGAAAAGAAATAAAATTGAATTTTTTTTTTTTCACCTCTCACCGTTGGATTCCCTTCAATTTCGGTGACCCTTTCTCTGAAAACTCTAAGATTTCGGTCATTACTCTTTATTATAAAAAACCTATTGGTTCCTTGTTTACATTAAACCCTAATCTCCGTCCTCTGTAAAACTCCGTTTTCTAACATGAAGCTGAACTCTTGACGCCATCTATCGAGGTCTGCAACTTCTTCGTTTAACTTATCTTTTCCCTTTGTTGTAAACAAGCTGTTTATAAAAAAGAAGTTAAACAAAGAGGAAGATGAAGAAGTTGCAGACTGGATATGTCTGATTTGGAGGGCTTGTAAGACGAAGAGATACAGATAGAGAATGGAGATTTTTTCTTCCCATCTACATCACGCTTTACCTATCAAAAGAAAGATCTGGAAACGAAAACATGAAATCGAATAAGGGCCGGATCGTTATGACCCTTCTTATTTTGCATGTTTTTTCATGGTTATTGTATTTTTTTTTTTCTGTGTCATTGTAGGTGAGTCAAGGTGGTCTGAGAGCGCACAACAGCGCTGAAATTGGCGGTATGGTCTTCAATCTAAATGGGGTAAATGAATGATAATCATATTTGCTTTTCATGGTGTATTTTGTTCCTTCGATTATGGAGTTGATGTTTTGTGTGTATAATATTTGCTTGATGGTGTACTGCTGCTTTATTTTCACGGACCTAAAGCAATACACGGACCACTACTATGTTTGTATATTAACTAAAGTGCGATTGTCTTGGTTGCTGTACACACGAGGCGTGATCGGTAGAGCTCTATTTTCAGAGACAAACCTCTCCTGAAAACTAATTATTTAACGCTAAATCACCATTGTCAGATGATGGAGATCATTGTTATTAAGCAAAAATGTGGTCTTAGCCCTAAAGATTGTGTGCCACTCTTAACAAAAAAAAAAAAAAAAAAAAGAACAACATGCAACCAGTAAAGCTGAAAGTTGTTTCAGCGTTTTATTGGGTTGTTTTACGAATTTTTTTTGGTGTTTGTGAGACAGAATCTTTATGTTTTTTCCAAGTTTTTTACTATTAGCAGTAATTTCTATCTGAAAATGGTGATTCAGTGTGAAATAACATTGAGTTTCAGAGAGAGATAGAGAGGTATGTATGTACCATGGAATTACGAACACTCGATTTTCCTTGCGATCGAGTTATGTATCTGCGTTTGTTTAATCATTTTGTCTATTCTAGTTTTTTCTTGTCAATTATGTATGCTGAGTAACATATATCTTTTCTTCGGTTTGTCTTTTAGGGTACTGTTGATGTAGTGCGCAGAGGACCCCCCTGCCAAAAGTTGGCTTCAACAGATTACGAAACAAAGACAAGGCCTTGCAGGACCTTAAAAACTACCGGTTTGTAGTTTTTATGGATATAGTTGAATTTCTGGCGATGACAAACTATACGACTTCTGGAGACAATTGAGAAAATGAAAGCAATGGAAAGGTCAAGAACATCTTACTGTAAAGCTCATGAATAAACTTTATTCTTACTGTAAGATAAAGATATTACAGCTCAATGTGCTTAATTTGGTTCGATTAATAAGATATATACTTTTTTTGTCTTTCAACCTTAAATTTGGAATTTAATGTTTTATTATCGTTAGATATTACGAACAATCACTATCACAGCATCAATCCAATCATATAGTTCAATTGAGATGTGAGAAGGAAAGCTACAATATGATCAAGAATCAGCATGCTGCACAGATAAATCCGGCATGGCATTTCCTGACAAGAAGGCCTTGACCAGTGTGAGTGCAAGTTTAGGTCTGTGTAAAGGAACTTCATGACCTGCTCCTCTCACCGAAACAAACGTCAGACCTTCGTAACCCTGAGTCCATCCTCCAACCTGTTGTGGTTCAGCATACAAAATAAGTAAAAGTCTAGTACATAATGTTTTAGAATTCCATTGTTTTCTTTCCCAAAAACAGGAGACCGGTGGTTGGTAGTTACCTGGCCATCATCGTACCAAGCATGAAACGGGGAAACAGTTGGAAGCTTGAGGGCATCTATGCTGTACCTTGTGGAGGTAATAGGGACTACAGCATCTGTATCACCACTGTATCGAGACTGTTAGGATGATTAGGTTCATGATTCTTATTATAACCACCACAGATCTAAATATATTAGGCATTTCACAAGATCCACAGAAAACTTTTCACCCTTTGTATAAGAAACACGAGATCACAAGGTCCACTGACAATCTAGGTTCAAAATTCTAGCATACCGAGCCTATACAATATTTACAGGCCTTGACATAACTCAGAGGCAGCGCAGTTTGATGCGTAGTCTCAAGTCTCAACTCAGAAGACCTTGACATAAACTCAGAGAAGTTTGATGCATAGTCTCTATTTGTACATTTATGCAACCTTTAATAAAGCGGAAACAACAGCATAGAATAAGAAGTACCTGAACATCCAAATCCGAAGCCCCTCTTTTATGAGCTCTTTGTAAATGGGTAGCATCGACCTGGGTGAATCCTTCCAATTGTCATCATTTACTATATCACTGCAGAACAGAATCACCAAAATGCACAATGTAACAGATGTAGTAGTAGGAAAAAAAAGATCACCCGTGAAACAGATTAATATAATCACTGTTTCCGAAAAGAAAACGCAAACAAGTGTACGCAGTTTCCTTCATATCCCAAATTAAAGATGTCAAATTTAAATTACATCAAGGAACATTACCGCCAGTCTTTTTGAAATAGATCCATATCTCTATTAGGAGTTTCTGTGAATACCTGCAAGTCTTCCACTTAGTTGGTGCAACTGCTGGATTTACGTGAAGTGCCTTTTGAACCTCAGGTAAATTAAAGTAAACTGTTGAGTCAGCTTCAGTGCAAGGATCATACTTCTCCCCCACGCGTGCAACCGACTTGAAAAAAATTATACCACCATAAGCTTAATAAGCTAATATGCTAAACAAAGTGTTGACATTTATAACTGAATAATATGCAGTCAATGTTTAAAGAGTATTACATGAAATTGATAAACAAAGTGCTAAACTAAGTGCAACCGACTTCAAATTGATACTTACATGAAATCTTCTCCGGAAGTGATTTAAGAACTGTCCATTGCCAGTAGCTGTGCAGGAAGGGGTGTAAATGGTGTATGCGTCGATGTTTCCAAATTCCTTGTTAGCAACATCAAAAAATTTATTGCATTCAGATGAGGGATGAATAACTGATTCAGAGTCACAGTTAGCATTCAACAGCTTGTAGGTTTGATCAGATATCAAACCGGTAGACCACAGAAACTGGAAAAGACCCAATTGATCATGGTAATCATCAGTTACTGCATTCCCAACCTGCAGTAGACAATAATAAAATTTTCAGCTCATCCTTCCAGTGCAAAGATACCCACACCCCAAATCCTTCAAGCTAATCTATCTTACCATGTAGCCCTTTAGATTGATTGACTTATCCCCGGTGTTTTTATGATGCTTCACAATGACTTCAGCCAACTGAGGAACATAATGTCCTAAGCGAAGATTCCAACACTAGTAATGGTAAGTTCCAATACAAGATAATCTGAATTGGATAACTAAGCAGAATACTGTTCCATCCAAAATGATTGCAGTCGTGTTCATGGCATGATATCGAACAATGTCATAACACAAATGATTGACCATATATTGACATAAAGAAAGCAGGTGGAATTAAGGAATGTTCATCAAACCTGCATAGCTCTCTCCACTGAGATAGAACTCTCTTCCTTTATACTCGGGAAATCTCTCTAGCCAATTAGATAGAAATGCTAATGAATCTTCGGCTGAATAAACAAACAAACAAAACGAACATACAGCAGTAAGCACATGACCTTTTTACATTCGGAGTATCAATAAAGAGAAAAGCCAAGGTCAAACAAGAATTGCATTGTTATACCAGTACTCGCATCTCCATTATTCAGCAAATCTTCGGATTTGTTTGAATAGGAGAAACCAACACCCACAGGAGAGTCGAGGAATAATACATTGGCCACTGCATATTGACACAATTACAGCTAACCATGAGTTTACATGAAAGCGAAAGAGCTAATGAGTAACACACTTACAGTCATTTCAAATCTCAAATTAAGGATGATTAGTAAAGCGAAAATCACTGAAATGTGTAATGTGGCAGGTTCCTAAAATATAAGTATACCTATAAATTGTATGCAAGCACAACTATAGATCTACCTTTGAATCCACACACACACAAAAAGAAGAAAATAAGAAATTATTCATACCTTGATTCCAAGAGTATGGGTTTTGATAAAGGGTCTTCCCATCAGGTCTAATATGAAAAGGACCAATCTCTTCTGCCTCTCCATATGCAATAGAAGAGCAACCAGGACCTACAAAAACAGCATTTCAGCATTCATGTTGCAAGCACCACAAGATCCATACCATAAAATTTGCAAAATGAGAAGAAAAAAAACAAACCCAAGTTTTCAAAACTGCAAAAGATCTAAAATTGAAGTAGTAATAATAACAACTGACCTCCATTGAGCCAAAGAAGAAGAGGTTTTGAAGATGGGTTTTCAACAGCTTCAAAGAACCAATAAAACAAAGCCTTATTTTTATTAACATCAACATACCCAGAATAATGTGCAAAATTAACATCAAATGATTGCCCTGGTAATTTATACACTCTATCCAAATCTTTCCTCTCAAAACTACTGACATCCTTACTACCACTAACTCTCTGAATATCAAGAATTAGACTATTCAGCACAAAAACAAACACCAAAAAACCTGATCTTTTCATCATATTTCTTCAATTGAAGATAGCTCAATTGGGTTCTTTCAAAATTAAGTTTTTTGAATTTGTAACTGGTGGGTTCTTCTTCACTCAGAAGAGACTTGAAGTGACACGTTTCAAGCGTGCGTTGAATGATTGCTGTCATAATTTATTTTTTCGGTTTCCGGATAACGAATTACAGTTTATCATTAGATTATTGCCTTGGGTGATTCTGAATATATTCACTTCACCTATACTTAGCTCGAGTCAGACAGATCCCTCGCAAATGCAAACGCGTCTGAGTGGTTATATCTTACACATGTATTGACTCTTCAATCTAGGTTTTGACTTTGATTGCCGTTGACCGGTTAGTTTTGGCCGTTTTTTAGATAAGAAAGTTTTGGCGGCTTTGGGCATTCAAATCCAAGCCTCGTTGTTGGGTCGAGTTGAGGGCATTTTGGAATCTGAACTTGTGCACGCTTGACATTTTCATTTTGATTTGTTAAGTAGTTTGTAACTAGTCTCATTGTCTTGTGTGTTAAGAAATTTATTTTTAATCATATAATTTTTAAAATTAATCAAAAGATAATGTTAAAAAATACACACGAAATCAGTTTTTTTAGAGCGTCTTGAATGTGAGTAGGAATGTTGTAGAAGAACCGGTTCCAAAATTTAGACCAGTGACGGAATTGTTGAGACTTAAGAGTTAAGAGGCAAGTGAGGTCGATAGACCCAACTAAATCCTTTTATGACCCATAACCTATAATCTTTTTATAACCCTACGAAATTGTGAAATGACTAAATACTGTCAGTGCTTTTGTAATGGATCCTAATGTCTATAGGAGTTTCTGTGATCATACCTGCAAGCTTTCCATTTAGTTGGTGCAACTGCTAGATTTACATGAAGTGCCTTTTGAGCCTCAGGTAAATTGAAGTAAATAGTTGAGTCAGCTTCGGGGCAAGGATCATACTTCTCACCCAAGCGTGCAACGGACTATGAAAATTTATACCACCGTAAACTTAAAAGCTAATATGCTAAAATTGTGTTACCAATTATAACCGAATAATATGCAAGGATTGACGTTTAAAGATTATCAAACTTCAAATTGATACTTACATGAAATCTTCTCCGCAAGTGATTTAAGAACAGTCCTTAAAAAGTGGGGGTCTAACAACCACACCCAATATTTCGTTTAGGCAATCTGTATGGACAAACTCCAATAAAATTCCAAGAGAATCAACTAGACAGTCAGACTCAATCAATAGAAATATATCCAAGAGTTGTATCTCTGTTTCTCAATGTAATTAACAAATCAAACAGATAGAATCCATGAGCCTGATTATTATGAGAAACAACTTGAACGGTACCAAAGATCAATGTTCAAGTGTCAATCAATTTATATCAACAACCAAAGGTTGGATTATCTAATTGATTGAGCTACGCACAACCTGCGATATTTCAATTATATAAACAAATATAATGCGGAAAAGAAATAATACAGACACCAGAAATTTTGTTAACGAGGAAACCGCAAATGCAGAAAAACCCCGAGACCTAGTCCAGATTTGAAAACCACACTGTATTAAGCCGCTACGGACTCTATCCTACTACAAGTTAACTTCGGACAGGAATGTAGTTGAGCCATAACCAATCTCACACTGATTAAGGTACAGTCGCGTTCCTTACGCCTCTGAATCCCAGCAGGGCTCTACGCACTTGATTCCCTTAGCTGATCTCACCAACAACTAAGAGTTGCTACGACCCAAAGTCGAAGACTTGATAAACCAATCTTTCTCACACAGAAAAGTCTATTGATTAGATAAATCTGTCTCCCACAGAAATACCTATGAGTTTTGTTTTTTGTTTTGATAAATCAAGGTGAACAGGAAACAATTGATACACCGGTCTTATATTCCCGAAGAACAGCCTAGTAATATCAATCACCTCACAATAATCTTAATCATATGGTAGCGAAACAAGATATTGTGGAATCACAAACGATGAGATGAAGATGTTTGTGACTACTTTTTATCTTGCCTATCGGAGATTAAATCTCGAGCTAATCTTAGAGAAGATAGTACTCAATACGATAGAACAAAGCAAGATCAGAACACGCAACTACAGAGAAAATAGTTGGGTCTGGCTTCACAATCCCAATGAAGTCTTTAAGTCGTTAACCAATAATGGTTTTAGGAAAAACCTAGGTTAAAGGAGAATCGACTCTAGTCGCAACTAGTATCACACAGGAGGTCTGGGGATTAGGTTTCCCAGTTGCTAGAGTTCTCCCTTTTACAGTCTTCAAATCAGGGTTTGCAATCAATGTTACCTTAGTAATAAAGCATTCAATATTCACCGTTAGATGAAAACCTGATTAGACTCAAGCTAATATCTTTCAACCGTTAGATCGAACTTAGCTTGTTACACACAAATGAAAAGTGACTTCATTTAGATATGGGTAACCGTACCTAAACGTGTACACCTTGTTGGCTCAACAATAGTTAACCGAAGTTAGCCATATGAACACTTTCATATCAACCTTGTTCATCTTAATCACAACTAGTTCAAATGACTCAAATGAAACTAGTTATAGAGTTGTTCAATTGTTTATATTATCTTAGAAGTATACAAGACACAATTGAAGCAAAATCGATTTTTATTCACTCGAATCAATTCATGAACATTATAGCCACGGTTTGCAAAAGATTACATTCCTTAATTTATAAATGTATTAGTTTATGAACAAACCGATTTTAGAACATAACCCACTCAAGTATGCAAACGGGTACGCATACCTAAGTAACCGGACTTGGTCTGGGTTCGCCAGTATGCGAACGGGTACGCATACTGTCGTACACCACCAAACTCAGTTGAATTACCGGACTTGAAGTTACGTCGGTACGCATACGGGTATGCATACTAAGTTCCCGGACTTCAACTAACAAACAGGTACGCTTACGGGTATGCATACTATGGTTCCCAGACTTGGAATAACTTGCAACTGTTAGCATACAAGTACGCATACTGTGCTATATCCAATCATGTTTAATTGTTCTAAACTCCCATTTCAATTATTGAAACATTCTTAGAAGACGATAATAGCTGTCTCACACAAACTATTAGCTTCAAAGCAATTTTCAAGTGATCGAATGATCAATACGAAACATTCCGAGTCTACACCAAATGACTTTCTCACACAAATCATATAAGATGTTACCAGGCGATTTTCACATGATCATATTTTGACTTTCGTCAAGAATATAAGATGAACTTGGTTAGAGCGAAAGCTTACCAACACATATTTCGAGAAATATGTAAGCGAGTTAAACTCAACTCAAAATATCAAATGTGTATAATCGAAGTCTATATAGCTATACGACTTTTGTCTCAAATAGGAGATAGAGTAGATAGACTTTTGAGTGATAGATGAGTTCAAGTCTCCACATACATTTTGTTGATGAAGTTCCACAAGCTCCCCTTAGTAGTTCATCGTATTCAATCGATGAACGCCGTGAAGTCTAAAGCTCAACTATACATTTTATCCTAATCCGAGACTTAGCTATAAGTAGGCTAGAAATCAAGACTTATAGTTTTGACAACTAAACTTGACAAACAAGCTTTAGATAGCAACGCTTGCGAGTTCGACCCAGCAGTGCTCTAACAATCTCCCTCTTTGTCAATTTTAATGACAAAACTATCAATACATATGGATTACAAAGTAAATAAACTTTGTAGCTTCTCATCCAAATGCTTGATTTTCTTGGTTCTTCAACATTAATCAAAATCTTCGTCACCTCTAAGTACTCCAGTGATTCTGAACGTGTTCAACTCTGAAAAAGCGGGGGTATAACAACCACATTCAATATTTCGTTTGGCAATCTGAATAGACAAACTCCAATATACTTTCAAGAGAATCAACTAGACAGTCAGACTCTATCTATAGAAAAGTATATCAAAGAGTTATATCTCAATTTCTCAATTCAATCTGCAATCAAACAAAGAGGAATTTGCGAGCCCGATTGAATAAGAGAAATAACTTGGATGGTATCAAAAACCAATATCCAAGTGTCAATCAATTCACAACAACCCAAAGGTCGGATTCAAGAACTGATTGAACTTAACGCACAACCTGTGATATTTCTATTATATACAAAATATAATGCGGAAAAGAAATAACACAGACACATGAAATTTTGTTAAAGAGGAAACCACAAATGCAGAAAAACCCAGGGACCTAGTCCAGCTTTGAACACCACACTGTATTAAGCCGCTACAGACACTAGCCTACTACCAATGAACTTCGGACTGGAATGTAGTTGATCCCTAATCAATCTCACACTGATCAAGGTACAGTTGCGCTCCTTATGTCTCTGAACCCAAGCATGATTCTACGCACTTGATTACCTTAGTTGATCTCACCCACAACCAAGAGTTGCTACGACCAAAATTCGAAGACTTGATAAACAAATCTGTCTCACACAGAAAAGTCTATTGGATTGGATAAATCTGTCTCCCACAGAAATACTGATGAGGTTGTCAACCTATCAATAATAATTCTCTTGTGCTACACAATTCTATAGAGAAGTAGTGAGGCAAGTCGAGTTCGAATCCACAGGGAGGTGTGAGTTTTAAGTTGCAATTTCAGACAAATTGTTATTGTTGAAAGACACAAACTTTTAAGATTGTAAAGATTGTAATTCAAATTATGAGATGGAATTGACTAGAGATTCATTCGCCTCTACCGAACAAGATATTGTTAATCATACAAGTTTAACCTTCAATAAATTTCGATTGTTAACAACTTTAGACAAGTTATAAATTCAATTAATCTTTAGACTCCAAAAATCACCACATCTAATAAGTTCTCTAGTGAATTCTAATCAAGTGAACCACCTAAAATATGCTCTCTAGGTGTAATTCAATCAATTGCATTAATATTTGTGAATCAAGTTGCTCCTAGCCACATGCTCGTAAGTTCAACACGTTAACCTAGGGTTATTTTTTACACACTATTGCATACAAAATCCCTTTGCGACAAATAGTGCACCGCTACTTATGTAAAGATTACTTTAACAATTACGGATTAAAGTTCTCAATACTAGCATTAAAGTTGCATACGAGTTACCTAATTGCGCACTTAGATACCAAGCATACTTCTCATGGTCATAAAAACGGTAAAAGATAATCAACAAAAGATATTTATCGAAAGAATAACTTGCAAGAATTGATTAATAAAACATGTCCAGAGTTTTGAAATCCTCCCCAATCAATAAAGCTATTAGCTACTCATGTTCTTAATAGTAAAACACATGGCTTAAAAGAAGTTTAGAAAAGCAAACAATTGAGATGAAAATCCTGGCATCAAACCCTGCAAGGTACTCTGCAGCTTTAGAAAACAGGTAAACTGGTTCTGTAAACATGTTCTGTGTAGCTTCTTCTCTTTCAGGACTTTTCACGAACAATCTGCAGGCACAAAACTGGTCAGGAAGAGGTTTTTTCTCTGTTTCTGCGCCTCCTTATGTAGCTCTCCTGCCCTGTAATGTCGTGACCTAAAACAGACTCCAACAATCCTAGTCATTCACAAATACTGCAGCTTCTAAATCTCAGCCCTTCATCATAGAATTAACGGAAAAAACAACACTTTTCTTAGCTGCTTTCTCGGCAAGACATTCTTTCCAAAACTGAGACAACTTGATACCCAGGTCTTCCTTTCCTGTAGACTTCTAATAAGGTGCAAACTGCTGCCAGACACCCCTTGTACTCAACCTCCAACCACGGCTAAGAACTGGACAGAACTTGGGTCAGACTGGTGGTTCCATACTGACTTCACAACCACTGACTGCAGAACTATCTAGCCACGGTTAACCATCTCGGAGTAGTGCAGTCGAACAACCACTACTGGTCACCTTCTTTCTCCATTCTGCTCGTCTTAACAGCACTGGCACTTGTCTTTTCTAGCTGTCACAGCAACAAACCTTCAGCTCAATCAAACCCAATACAGCTCCATACCCACAGCAAACCAGCTGACCTCCTTTCACTTGCCCTTGTTAACTTCTGTTTCCACTTCTTTGTAAAATCAAACTCCATTCCCAGCCTTCTCATCCAAAACTTGATCAAACTACCACCTTGCCAAACTGAGATTCAAATCATCACCATACCCTGTAACCTTCTTTGTCCTATTGATTTCAAATCCACAGCAGCAACACACAGCACTCTTCTTCTCTATCATGTTGGCTTCAAAGATATCTCTTAACCACTGTCCATACAACCTTCAAATGCACCCACAATACCCTGTCTCGATGACCATAGAATGGTGCAGTCGACTGCAGCTGCACTGATGACATTACGACTGCCAAAAACTCGACCTGTACTCTATCAATTCCACCTGATTCTACTCGCCAACACTTCTTCAGCCACTGACTTTCAATCACCAGGACTCATTGCAAACTTCAGACTTCACTCCCTGGACATCATAGTAACCACAGTACTTCTTTGGGTTTCTTCGGTTGAAATAACAACCACAGTACTTCTTTTGGTTTCTTCGGTTGAAATAACAACCACAGCTTTACATCAATTCATGGCAGCAACAACTACTATCTTCACTGCGAGACTCGCCCAATATACTGTCAAACTGTCGTTTTTTGAAAATTTCCATATCTACTTATCCATCCATCAACAAGCACCATCAATTCCTTGTCCATCTCATCTGTATAGCAGCAACAAAACTTCAGCTCAAGAACTTGATCAAACCCATGATAAACTCTTCCATCTCCTTGGTTCAGGCAATTTCGCAAACACCATATGAGAAGAACTGATGGTCATTCAAACATGAAACTGTTGGTGATTTCTAACACCATTATTGAAAAGACGAGGGTACCCAAATATACCTCAATCGAAAACTTTTCCACCTATAAGTCCTTTTCTCTGAAAGTGATTGTCTATGGACTGAGTCAAGACAATACAACTAATCGGTTCACACTTCGTGTGATCGTCTATGGATACGAGATCGAGACAATACGACAAGGGAAGTCAATAAAGAGAAGATATCTTCTTGAAAAGAATATACATTCGGTTCAGAAAAACAGAGTTTCCGAAAATAGCAAGTTATTTTTCCGAACTTCTCCTTTTTATTGAAGGAAGATATCCTTTAAATATCTCTTATTACCAGAAAATTGTAGTTAATCACGAACATTTTCCCTTGATTATTATGTGCCTTTCCCATCCAGCAAAGAGCACAAACAGGATGGGTTTACAAAATCTCCATACAACTAGGTTGTCTCGGAGTAAGCTTTTTCTATCTTACATCGAGTATCAGAAACATAGTTCATGTTTCTCTTTGGGAATTTCTGCCCAAGATATTTTCTCCCAAGAAGATGATCCTTCCTTGATCTAAAAACATGATCATTAGGAGACACTGTACTGACGTGAGAATTTTCAGAGATAGACGAATCTCTCTTATTTCTGTCAATGAGTTTTTCGTACGATTTTCTCATTCTAAGGATTCCCTTATGATGCACATCATCATGATTATCTGAAACAATTATTGGAAATTCCTGATTGTTTCCATTGGCAGAGATTCTCTCTTTTCCTTTCTTCTGGAGTCGTTCTTCATCAAAACAAAAACTGTTTCGATATGGATGAGGAGGAACCTTTTTCCAGAAGCGATTATCAACTCTTACTTCTGATTCTTTTGAGTTGACTTTATCGAAATGTGGTAAATTATGTCTTTCGACTGAGGAATGATCTTTCAGTTTTTTAAGACAAGAAACTTCTTTCAATATTTTTACCACCGTATTTTGAAGAAGTATAAGTTTCCTGTCAAGTGACTGAAAGTTGTATTCCTTAAGATCACATTCACGGAATCGGTTCAAAGTTTCCTTTGGACAAGATTTCGTCTGATCATTAGTAGATATAGAAAATGGTTTCTCATCCTCTTCTGACTTGATGTAGTTAGGTAAACTACCATCATCATGATATGTTTCGGATGTGATCAAACAAGTTTTGTTATAACAATCTCTCAAAGTCGAGCACAGACCTTTGGTTTCTTCATCAAAAGAAATTATAACAGAATCATTAGTCAGAGTCATAGGATGTGTCTCTTTATCTTGAGTAAAAGTTTTACCAAGAGCTTCTAATTTGACAGTGAGATCCATATTCTTTTTGGCTAGACTATCTAGTTGAATGTCTTTATCTCTGATCTTACGTTTAAAAAGATTTGACCATGTCTTTAATATTAGCATTCTTGTAGACAGAGATTTAATGGTCTTTAGGAGTTTTATAACCTCTTTATCAGCATCTTCTTTTCCATCAGAGATAGACTCATATGTACTCTTGATTTTCGTAACTCCTGGATCATGAGTTAACGAAGTGGTAACATCTTCAACTTTTGAGTATTCATACTCTTGCATAACGTAACTGAATCAGTCATCGATTCAATTCTTATAGGTTGGATCGCACCAAACACAGATTGTTAGATCTTTTCGTGTTTGCCTGCTCTGATACCAATTGAAAAGACGGGGGTACCCAAATATACCTCAATCTAAAACTTTTCCACCTATAAGTCCTTTCTCCGAAAGTGATTATCTATGGACTGAGTCGAGACAATACAACTAATCGGTTTACACTTCGTGTGATCGTCTATGGATACGAGATCGAGACAATACGACAACAAGATAACGTTGGATTATCACAAGACGTCTTTAGATCTACAAACAGTCTAAAGATCCCCGTCGATACTTCGATCTAGTTTGAGTGAATCTTATATCAAAAGAGAAGATTCTCAAGCATAATCAAACTAGGTGCAATCAAAGTTCAACAACCGTTAGTAAATCAAATCAATCGAAAACTAATAATAAACTGCAATTATCTAGTTTCCCACCAACGGTACTCGTAGAGCTTCCCAATCCCAAAGAAGTCTTTAAAACGAGCGGTCGTAAGAGATTTCGCCTAATTAGGGTACTTTCCTCTCCGAATAGACGACTCCACAAGTAACAACACAAATAGGTAGTTTTGCTGGCTCTGAGGATTAGTTTGCTTGAAATGCAAACTTTGATGTTTATAGACCAAGGAAGTTTGGACACCAAGGAATTTTCAAAACCGAATATTCTCAAAGATATGCAATAAAGTCCAAAATCGGTTTTCATAATTCCTGGAAATGCTCTGTCCAAATATTGACCGAAATCTCAGTAGAAAATCTCCAATTAGTAAATGCACATTACTAATTTTTATTTTCTAAAGATATGCATTTAATTGCTGGAAATTAAAAGCATATAAAAACTAAAAACCTTAATTAAAAGATTCTCAATTTATTTCGATCCGGGATTCTCCTTTAGCTATTAAGGAATATCTTTGAACAATAAAAGATAAAATTTACTGCACATGTTCAAAGTATGTCGACATCTTTACTTTGTAAATCCTTTTTCATATTTACAATCTTGGAACCGATTTGCCACACTTCCAAACAAGTTTAGAATTGGTTCATCTGACTTCCAAGAACTATGTGATTGATTATCCTATCAAATCACCAATCATGGGTTTCACGGTTCTACCAAAACAAGTTTCGGTTCTACCTCCATGTGGGTACTAAGATTAGTCACGCTAGTTACCAAAAGTTGGTTGACTAGGTACTAGGATCGGTTACCACATATTTATGGTATAAACTTGTATTCGGTTGCACAAGTCATAGGATCGGTTCCCCAATTAATAAAAACTTGTTGTACCACTTACAAGGATCAATTCCCTCTTGTGATCGGTTGCACCTCTTACTAGGATCGTTTCCCCAATGTCTAGAGTTGGTCATACCAATTACAATAAATCGATCATACCATCTCAGGTGATTACTTAAGATTTGTTTCACTAATAAAAGTCATACCAATACAAAAGTCAGGCATTGTGAATTGTTTTACCAAGATACATAAACAAGTTTTGAGCAGTTATACTAAACACACATATTGGTAATCCAAAGATTTGCAATGAATAACAATAACAATAAGCCTAGCGATTTCCCTTTCGATTCACAAAACAAGTTTATGAATGTACTTCCTTTAAACGAATGTAAAACATTATTTCCTAGGACAAAATCTTCACCCATAACCATACATAATCACAATAGTATTCATACGATTATGTCGATGTCTTATATATGAAGTTCAAAAGATAGACGTTATACTTCGTATTGTAATTCCTTAATACTATGTCTAACTAAAGTATAATCATTCACAACTTTACAGTTATGTTTTCAATATCCACGACATGAAAGATACGTTAGGAATGAAACAGTTCAAGTCAAATATTACTAACCTCAATTGGAAGGATGATGTCGTCGTTGTAGTTCTTTACTTCTTCACATTCTTCAAGTCTTCACGTAATACTTGTAAGTCTCATATCTTAGTAACTTTCTAGCTAAATTATACGAAGTTGGCTATAGTAAATAATCAAGCGACTCTTTTAATGAGTTTTGATTCACTAAAATATCACAACCAAACTTGACATACCAACGCTTGGTGGGTTTAACCGAGCTATGCTCTAACAATTATACCTCCTTCCCTGCACTTAATCACACATCAACACAAACCCATAACTCTATTCAATGTAAATGTTCAATCACCAGCATCTACTGCCACAAATCATCACCGTTTCTCAATGGAAATAGCAGCAGCTTCATGGATGCTTTCTTGATCAAAACACTGTCAAGTGCAACCTAATTCGTATCATATACTACCAGCAGACTCTAGTCCCTCTTCATTTCCTCTACAGCTTCTATAGCTTCAAATCCCCTTCTCTTCCCTGAGTTTCTCGTCAAACAACAACAACAGAAACTCACTCAAGTCTTCCTTCTCTACTCTGTATGAAATAAGGACCTTGACCCTTGCTGAACAGCCATAAGATTCATGGCTTTACTGACGGAAGACTTGCTTCTTGAACTGGCCACAATCACAGGGAACTACGGCAGCAGTAGCTCTTCTTCTCTGCTCATTAATTTGGTTCCATAAGGTGACCTAAATCCAATTTCTTCATAGCCACACCTGCTGTACCTAGTTGGTGAAGTCCACTAACTTATTATGTGGTCTATAAACCCAACAGGTATATAAGATGAGCAGCTCGAATTGAACCCATAATTTCACAGCCCCCTGACTACTAAGAGGATTGAATTATGTTCTGCTAGAATAGCACCACCAGTGTCTTGTGATCTTCGAATTAGTGAATTCATCGTCATGAGCTTTTGGTGTGTATACCAGTGTGGTCCATTCTGCGCATTTTCCTCCTTTATGCAACTTCAAGCCATTGTACCTGAAAATACAAAACTCACGCGTAATATACAAATTTACGAGAAAGGTAGCTAATAAAAGTGTTTGAAACCGATACTAGAATTAGGTGTTTTAGACACCTATCAAATTCCCCCACACTTAGACTTTGCTAGTCCTCGAGCAAACAAAACAAAACAAAACAAAAATACAACAACTCCCTTTCATTGAGGAGATGGTTACACTTAGCATGTATAACAAGCCTTTAAACCCCTAGGTGTCCCTAGTGGACGAGTTATAGTCTCGTGAGGGCTTACGAGAGGTATACCCACAAAACCTACTCCATCTTCAAAGCGTTCCAGCGTCCCAAGCATCCAAAGAGCTATGAGGACATAGAGTTTCTGCATGCTAGTAATAAGAAGTTACAAATACTAAAGAACATATTCTCATTCATAATGTTGAGTGATAAATAACCACAAAATCGTGGAAAATAAAAATATTTTTCTGATGATCTCTAAGAAAGGAAATCAACCATTATTGCAAGGATGGGAGTACTCACTCACCTTCACATTCGATCAGCAGTAATGGTAGCACCACTCTCACAGCATCCAATAAAAACGTCTTCCTTCGGCTCATCTTCTTGGTCTTCGTCTTCGGTTTCAACGGTTGATGATAAACTCTTGAACTTAGATCCTTAACAATTTGTAACTCTTTCTCTTAAAATCCTTGCCGCCTTAAACTTCTTGATATATTTTTCTTCCCCCACGCTTATTAAATAAATAAAAACAAAAAACAGTAATAAAAAAAATTCTCTTGTCTCTTTTTTTTTTTTAGTTTTTTTTTATCTTGACAAGAAAAAATATACAATACAAAGTGAAAAATAAAACAAAATAATGAAATAAATATGGCTGTGGGGAAAGTAATTTACCGCTTGAATCTTCACAACTTGTATTCTCTCAATCATAAACTTCAATAACTCTCATCTTTTGATTTTGTTTGCTCCTGTACTTAGTCTTCATACTTGGGTATAGAGTTATGCTCATTGTAAAATAAGTCATCAACGTGTATATGTAAAAATCTTCTCATTGTATGTTGCTTTACTTGGATATGAAATTTTCTCTTCCATGTGTTGTTGCTTGTAAACCTTAAACGTCTTCAACTTTCCTTGTAGATTTTGATGTCACTCCCTTGTTGATGATGATGTGTGTTTCTTTGGGTATGTTCTTATCGAGAGCATGGTGCTAACTGCAAATCAAACTACAAGAAGGAGGCTTTCATCTATAGACGTCACCCTCATGATTGACAAAATTAGCACTTAAGAGATCAAAAATAGTGCTGAAAATGATGTGAAGTTGGGTAGCTCACCATTCTACCCGGAATTAACGTACGGTGACACACACTCAAAAGAAAGCTCTTTAGTCATTTACAAAGAATTTTTGGTCTGGTGACTCAGTTGATATGAAAATAGGTAGTCTCCACTAATGATTGATCAACAACTCTAATAATGCATTTCCCTCTGCACCTCATTTGCCACCGACATGATTAAATCCATTATTTAACACTCTAACAAGTAAGAAATCCGAACGTAGTTCCCTAACACTTCCAAGTTCAGTTATGTCGATCAGAAATCTCTATGTAAACATACCTAGAAGTATGCTAATGACTCTAAAATCTCTAAAAGTTTGAGGTTTTTTATGCAAAAATTTTGAAAAATTCTATATGAAAAATAGTCAAACGCTCCCCACACTTAAACTTTACATTGTCCTCAATGTAATTAAGTCATCCAAAGTAAAATCAAGGTGGGAAATCCTAATATGATATGCAAAAGAAGAAAAAATTAAAATCAAAAGATATAAATACAAAACCTATGGTTGCCTCCCATGTAACGCTTGGTTTAAAGTCGTCATCCCGACTTGCTACTCGCACGCATTCTTAGCTAGCATCAACCTCCTCGACAACAAAACAGGAGTACACATCACTCGGGTACCTCATCGCCTCAAATATGTTGAAGCGTACGACCTCCCCATCAAATTCCATTGTCAAAGTACCTTCGTAAACATCAATCTTAGTTCTAGAAGTTCTCATAAACGGTCTACCCAACAGCAAAGGTGTAGACGAGGATAAATTTTCATCATTCATATCAAGAACGTATAAGTCCACCGGAAATATAAGTTCATTAATCTGCACCAAAACATCCTCAACAACCCCTTTCGGGTAAACATTAAATCTATCGGCAAGTTCTATAACTACGTCGGTACTTTTGAGAGGACCAAGATTTAAAGATTCATAAATTTAAGCAGGCATAACATTAATGGATGCACCTAAATCTAACAAAGCTTTTGTAAACCTTGTCTTACCAATTGTGCAAGGTACAGTGAAACTACCGGGATCTTTTAATTTAGGTGGGAGTTTCCTTAGAAGATACGTTGTATCGTTCTCCCTCACACTCATTACTTCATTACCGGTCAATTTGTGCTTGTTAGTGCACAATTCCTTCAAAAACTTTGCATAGCGAGGAACTTGCTTTATCGCTTCAAGGAGTGGTATGTTCACTTGGATCTTCTTGAATATCTCATAAATCTCTTTGTATAGTGTCTCCTTCTTTTACTTTGCAAACCTACTAGGAAAAGGTGGAGTGACATTAGTAGAAACAAGAGGTTTAAAGTTAGAATTTGGTACCAAATCAGCCTTGTTAGGGGATGTTTTGTCTTCTTCTTGGTCTAAAACAGGTCCATTAGCATCTGATGATGTTGCCGGCTGCTTAACTTGCTTCCCACTTCTTAGATCAATAGCATTCACATTCTCCTTATGGTTCAACGGTTGAGAAAGAAGCTTTCCAGATCCTTGTGCCTTGAGTTGATTCATATCACTAGCCAATTGACTAACTTGGTTTTGCACATCTCTCATAGCCATTTCGTATTTATGCTTAAATTGGTTGAAGCCTTGCATTGACTTTTGTTAGAGCATAGCTCGGTTGAACCCACCAAGCGTTGGTATGTCAAGTTTGGTTGTCATATTTTAGTGAATAAAAACTCATTTGAAGAGTCGCTTGATTATATACTAGAGTCAACTTCGTATAGGTTAGCTTGAAAATGTTAGGATATGAGACTTACAAGTATTACATGAAGACTTGAAGAATGTGAAGAAGTATGGAGCTACAACGACAACATCATCCTTCCTCTTGAGGTTAGTAATATTTGACTTGAACTGTTTCATTCCATAACGTATCTTTCAAGTCGTGCATATTGAAAACATAACTGCGAAGTTGTGTATGATACTCTAGTTAGACATAGTATTAAGGAATACAATACGAGGTTTATTGCTTAACCATTAAACTTTGTATATAAGACATCGACATGATCATATGAATGCTATTGTGATTATGTATGGGTATGAGTGAAGATTTCATCCTAGGAAACAATGTTTTACATTCGTTTAAAGGAAGTAAGTTCATAAACTTGTTTTGTGAATCGAAAGGGAAATCGCTAGGCTTATTGGTATTGTTATTCATTGCAAATCTATTTTTAATTACCAATATGTGTGTTTAGTATAACCGCTCATAAACTTGTTTATGTATCTTGGTAAAACTATTCACAAGGCTTGACTTATGTATTGGTATGACTTTTATTAGTGAAACCGATCTTAAGTAATCACTCAAGATGGTATGATCGATACCTTGTAAATAGAACCTTTTATCTAGTCATTATGGAACCGATCCTAGTAAGAGGTGCAACAAATTTACAAGAGGGAATCGATCCCTGTAAGAGGTGAAACACGTTTTTAGTAGATGGGGGAACCGATCCTATGAACATGTGCAACAAGTTTGTAGTTTTGGGGGAACCGATCCTATGGACATGTGCAACCGAATACAGGTAGTTACCATAAGTTGTGGGGAACCGATCCTAGTACTTAGTCAACCAAATTTTGGAAACTAGCGTGACTATGCACAGTACTCACATGGAGGTAGAACCGAAATTGTTTTGGTAGAACCGTGAAACCCATGATTGGTGATTTGATAGGATAATCAATCACATAGTTCTTGGAATTCAGACGAACCAATTCTAAACTTGTTTAGAAGTGTGGCAAATCGTTTCCAAGATTGTAAGTATGAAAAAGGACTTGCAAAGTAAAGATGTCAACATACTTTGAACATGTGCAGTAACTCTTATCATTAATTGTTCAAAGATATTCCTTAATAGCTAAAGGAGAATCCCAGGATCGAAATAAATTGAGAATCTTTTATTTAAGGTTTCTTAGTTTTTATATGCTATTTATTTTCCAGCGAATAAATGCATATCTTTAGAAAATAATAATTAGTAATGCGCATTTACTAATTATAGATTTTTCTATTGGGATTTCGGTCAATATTTGGATAGAGCATTTCTAGGAATTATGAAAACCGATTTTGTGTTTATTGCATATCTTTGAGAATATTCGGTTTTGGAAATTCCTTGGTGTCCAAACTTCCTTGTCTATAAATATTGAAGTTTGCATTTCGAGCAAAATAATCCTCAGAGCCAGCAAAACTACCTAGTTGTGTTGTAACTGGTAGAGATGCCTATTCGGAGAGGAAAGTAACCTAATTAGGCGAAATCTCTTACGGCTTCTCAGTTTAATGACTTCTTTTGGATTGAGAATCTCTATTAGTACCGTTGGTGGGAAACTAGATAATTGCGGTTTATTATTAGTTTTCGATTGATTTGATTGACTAACGGTTGTTGAACTTTGATTGCACCTAGTTTGTTTATGCTTGAGAATCTTCTCTTCTGATATAAGATTCACTCAAACTAGATCGAAGTTTGGACGGGGATCTTTAGACTGTTTGTAGATCTAAAGACGTCTTGTGATAATCCAACGTTAACAGACTCCGTTCTATGTGTGATTGATCACAAGAGATTCAAGTTGATTGTGTGCAGGTGCTGATTGAAAATTAAAGAAGATTTGAAGACAAGAAGACTTTTATGGTTCATAATCTTTGGTGTACACAATACTTGTTTCGGCTGGAAAGGGATCCAACTATAATCGGTTTATCTTTGTGATAGATTGGATTGATTAGTTGAGTAGATCGGCATCAATAAACTTCTTTGTGATTAATAGTATTGATTGCATAGTCTAATAATTACCTCGGTAGTTGTTGAGAGATTGATCTAAGGACCCGACAAAGGAGTTTATTGGTTAAACGGAAGAGCCTTTGTCAAACTCATATCACGTTGTTTGAAAAGAGTTGTTACCGAACAGATTTGTTGTTCCTTTACTGTTTGGAATACGAACCAAAGGAATCGTTCCAAGCACGTGACTTATTACAAGTTGGAGGTGTGGGAATACTAAGGGAACTAGGTGAACTATAGGTTTAGTTGCTTGGTCTCAACTATACGAAGTTGGTTTGATTTTGTATAACGGCTTAATTCTGAGAGTATTCAATTCTGGACTAGGTCCCGGGGGTTTTCTGCATTTGCGGTTTCCTCGTTAACAAAATCTTGATGTGTCTTTTACTTTTTTATTTCCGCAATTATAATTGTTTTATTATAATTAGAAGTAAAATACAAAAATGTTAATTCCTATTTTACTTGCTAGATAATCCCTAATGTTTGGTTAAGTCCGAACCTATTATCAAGTAAACATATTTCGTTGTTGTATTGTCTCGATCTTGTATCCATAGACGACCACACGAAGTGTGAACAGATTAGTTGTATTGTCTCGACTCAGTCACTAGACAATCACTTTCGGAAAAGGACTTATAGGTGGAAAAGTTTTAGATTGAGGTATATTTGGGTACCCTCGTCTTTTCAACTTCAAAATCTCTTGCATACTTTGCATCATAAGAGTAAACTTGTCATCCACACTTGTTCCTTGAGTTTCTTGTTAGAGTCTTTTCATGAATTGGTAGCCACCTTGTTGATTGAAAGTAGGATTTGTTGCAGCTTGCTTGTTGGCGTAACTGAAATTTGGATGATCCCGCCAACCCGGATTGTATGTGTTGGAGTACGGATCATACCTCGGCCTTTGCTGATTTTGGAACATAGCATTTGCGTGCTCCATATTGCCTTCATACGATGGAATAATTACTGCAGAAATTTGTTGCATCATCCTCTCCATATTAACCATCCTTTGTTTCATATGAGAAGCTTCACCAACCTCATTAACCTTCTTGACAAGTGCTTCTGATCGGGTAGAAAATTGCTGCGAATTAGATGCCATATTCTCAATCAAAGCTCTTGCTTGTGCTGGTGTCTTGTCAACTAAAGCTCCACCACTTGTGGCATGTATCATTGTTCTATCATTTATCAAGAGTCCTTCATAGAAATATTGGATGATAAGTTGCTCCGTGATTTGGTGATGTGGACAACTTTGACATAATTTCTTGTATCGCTCCAAATACTCATAAAAAGTTTCACCTGCCCTTGAAAAATGCCACATATCTCTTTCCTGATTTGTGCTACCTTGGATGCGGGAAAGTACTTCTCAAGAAAGAGTTTCTTCATACCGGTCCATGTAGTAATACTACCTGCTGAGAGATGGTAAAACCACTCCTTGGCCATATCCATAAGAGAAAATGGGAATGCCTAAGCATAGCATCATCGGTTTAAACTCCCTTTGGTTTCACACTTACAAGCACCATGTGAAAATGTTGGAGATGACGGTTTGGATCTTCCCCCGCTAAACCATGGAACTTGGGCAATGAGTTGAGCAAAGTTGGTTTTAACTCAATTTTTTCGTCTAATTGAATACACAAAGGTTGAGTGTTCAATTGTGGTGATGCAAGATCCTTGAGTGTTGCCATAACTACTTGTTCTTCCTCTACGTCCGAATCTGCGAATTCACTTGAAGTAGAATGAGAAAGCGGAGTGTTAACCACTCGAATAAAGTCCTTTAGTTGAGTGCCGGATCGAAGACGTATACCAATGAGACTTGGTCTGCCCTCTTTGAGCATTCACCAAAGAAATAGTACCTAAAAATAGGATTCTCAAAAATTGTATTAACAAATTAATATTGAAACTAAAGGCAAAAAGAATAGCTAAAAAGAAAAATAACAACTTAATACTACCACTGCCTCCCCGGTAGCGGCGCCAATTTTGATGAGGTTGTCAACCTATCAATAATAATTCTCTTATGCTACACAATTCTATAGAGAAGTAGTGAGGCAAGTCGAGTTCGAATCCACAGGGAGGTGTGAGTTTTAAGTTGCAATTTAAGACAAATTGTTGTTATTGAAAGACACAAACTGTTAAGATTGTAAAGATTGCAATTCAAATTATGAGATGGAATTGACTAGAGATTCATTCGCCACTACCGAACAAGATATTGTTAATCATACAAGTTTAACCTTCAATAAATTTCGATTGTTAACAACTTTAGACAAGTTATAAGTTCAACTAATCTTTAGACTCCAAAAATCACCACATAGAATAAGTTCTCTAGTGGATTCTAATCAAGTGAACCACCTAAAATATGCTCTCCAGGTGTGATTCAATCAATTGCATTAATATTTGTGAATCAAGTTGCTCCTAGCCACATACTCGTAAGTTCGACACGTTAACCTAGGGTTATCTTTTATACACTATTGCATACAAAATCCGTTTGCGACAAATAGTGCACCGCTACTTATGTAAAGATTACTTTAACAATTACGGATTAAAGTTCTCAATACTGGCATTAAAGTTGCATACGAGTTACCTAATTGCGCACTTAGATACCAAGCATACTTCTCATGGTCATACAAACGGTTAAAGATAATCAACAAAAGATATTTATCGAAAGAATAACTTGCAAGAATTGATTAATAAAACATGTTCGGAGTTTTGAAATCCTCCCCAATCAATAAAGCTATTAGCTACTCATGTTCTTAATAGTAAAACACATGGCTTAAAAGAAGTTTAGAAAAGCAAACAATTGAGATGAAAATCCTGGCATCAAACCCTGCAAGGTACTCTGCAGCTTTAGAAAACAGGTAAACTGGTTCTGTAAACATGTTCTGTGTAGCTTCTTCTCTTTCAGGACTTTTCACGAACAATCTGCAGGCACAAAACTGGTCAGGAAGAGGTTTTTTCTCTGTTTCTGCGCCTCCTTATATTGCTCTCCTGCCCTGTAATGTCGTGACCTAAAACAGACTCCAACAATCCTAGTCATTCACAAATACTGCAGCTTCTAAATCTCAGCCCTTCATCATAGAATTAACGGCAAAAACAACACTTTTCTTAGCTGCTTTCTCGGCAAGACATTCTTTCCAAAACTGAGACAACTTGATACCCAGGTCTTCCTTTCCTGTAGACTTCTAATAAGGTGCAAACTGCTGCCAGACACCCCTTGTACTCAACCTCCAACCACGGCTAAGAACTGGACAGAACTTGGGTCAGACTGGTGGTTCCATACTGACTTCACAACCACTGACTGCAGAACTATCTAGCCACGGCTAACCATCTCGGAGTAGTGCAGTCGAACAACCACTACTGGTCACCTTCTTTCTCCATTCTGCTTGTCTTAACAGCACTGGCACTTGTCTTTTCTAGCTGTCACAGCAACAAACCTTCAGCTCAATCAAACCCAATACAGCTCCATACCCACAGCAAACCAGCTGACCTCCTTTCACTTGCCCTTGTTAACTTCTGTTTCCACTTCTTTGTAAAATCAAACTCCATTCCCAGCCTTCTCATCCAAAACTTGATCAAACTACCACCTTGCCAAACTGAGATTCAAATCATCACCATACCCTGTAACCTTCTTTGTCCTATTGATTTCAAATCCACAGCAGCAACACACAGCACTCTTCTTCTCTATCATGTTGGCTTCAAAGATATCTCTTAACCACTGTCCATACAACCTTCGAATGCACCCACAATACCCTGTCTCGATGACCAGAGAATGGTGCAGTCGACTGCAGCTGCACTGATGACATTACGACTGCCAAAAACTCGACCTGTACTCTATCAATTCCACCTGATTCTACTCGCCAACACTTCTTCAGCCACTGACTTGCAATCACCAGGACTCATTGCAAACTTCAGACTTCACTCCCTGGACATCATAGTAACCACAGTACTTCTTTGGGTTTCTTCGGCTGAAATAACAACCACAGCTTTACATCAATTCATGGCAGCAACAACTAATATCTTCACTGCGAGACTCGCCCAATATTCTGTCAAACTGTCGTTTTCTGAACATTTCCATATCTACTTATCCATCCATCAACAAGCACCATCAATTCCTTGTCCATCTCATCTGTAAAGCAGCAACAAAACTTCAGCTCAAGAACTTGATCAAACCCATGATAAACTCTTCCATCTCCTTGGTTCAGGCAATTTCGCAAACACCATATGAGCAGAACTGATGGTAATTCAAACATGAAACTGTTGGTGATTTCTAACACCATTAGACCTCCTTCCCTGCACTCAATCACACATCAACACAAACCCATAACTCCATTCAATGTAAATTTTCAATCACCAGCATCTACTGCCACAAATCATCACCGTTTCTCAATAGAAATAGCAGCAGCTTCATGGCTGCTTTCTCGATCAAAACACTGTCAAGTGCAACCCAATTCGTATCATATACTACCAGCAGACTCCAGCCTCTCTTCATTTCCTCTACAGCTTCTATAGCTTCAGATCCCCTTCTCTTCCCTCAGTTTCTCGTCACACAACAACAACAAAAACTCACTCCAGTCTTCCTTCTTCTACTTTGTATGAAATAAGGACCTTGACCCTTGCTGAACAGCCATAAGATTCATGGCTTTACTGACGGCAGCCTTGCTTCTTGAACTGGCCACAATCGCAGGGAACTACGGCAGTAGTAGCTCTTCTTCTCTGCTCGTTAATTTGGTTCCATAAGGTGACCTAAATCCCATTTCTTCATAGCCACACCTGCTGTACCTAGTTGGTGAAGTCCACTAACTTATTATGTGGTCTATAAGCCCAACAGGTATATAAGATGAGCAGCTCGTATTGAGCCCATAATTTCACAGCTCCCTGACTACTAAGAGGATTGAATTATGTTTTGCTAGAATAGCACCACCAGTGTCTTGTGATCTTCGAAATAGTGAATTCATCGTCATGAGCTTTCGGTGTGTATACCAATGTGGTCCATTCTGCGCATTTTTTTCCTTATGCAACTTCAAGCCATTGTACCTGAAAATACAAAAATCACGCGTAATATACAAATTTACGAGAAAGATAGCTAATAAAAGTGTTTGAAACTGATACTAGAATTAGGTGTTTTAGACACTTATCAAATACCTATGAGTTTTGTTCCGTCTTTTGAAAATCAAGGTGCACAGGAACCAATTGATAAACCGAACTTATGTTCCCGAAAAACTGCCTAATATTAACAATCACCTCACAATAATCTTAATCGTATGGAAGCGGAACAAGATATTGTGGAATCACAAACGATGAGACGAAGATGTTTTTGACTTATTTTAATCTTACATATCGGAGATAAATCTCAAAAAAATCTTAGCAAAGATAATACTCAATCACGATAGTAGAAGTAAGATCAGAACACGCAACTACAAAGAAAATAGTTGGGTCTGGCTTCACAATCCCAATGAAGTCTTCAAGTCGTTAACCTACAGGGTTTCGTGAAAAAGATAAGGTTAAAGGAGAATCGACTCTAGTCGCAACTTGTATCATACAGAAGGTGTGGGGATTAGGTTTCCCAGTTGCTAGAGTTCTCCTTTATATAGTTTACAAATCAGGGTTTGCAATCTAAGTTACCTTGGTAACAAAGCATTCAATATTCACCGTTAGATGAAAACCTGATTAAATTCAAGCTAATATCTTTCAACCGTTAGATCGAATTAGCTTGTTATGCACAAATGAAGTGTTCCTTCATTTAGGTTTGAGTAACCGTACCTAAACGTGTACACTAGGTTGGCTCAACAGTAGTTAACCGAAGTTAGCTATATGAACACTCTCATATCAACCTTATTCATTTTAACCACAACTAGTTCAAATGACTCAAATGAAACTAGTTATAGAGTTGTTCAATTGTTATATTCTCATAGAAGTATATAAGACAACAATTGAAGCAAAATCGGTTTGATTCACTCGAATCAATTCATGAACATTATAGCCACAGTTTGCATAGAATGCATTCCTTATTATATAAATGTATTAGTTCACGAACAAACCGATTTGAGAACTTTAACCACTCAAGTGTTCAAACGGGTACGCATACTTAAAGTAGCCGGACTGAGTTTGGGTTCGCCAGTATGCAAATGGGTACGCATACTTCCAAACACGGCAAAAATTCCCGGACCCGAACCCTTTGACAGTACGCGTACGCGTATGTGTACTTAGGCTCCCGAAATTTCACGACTAACAGGTACGCATACGGGTATGCATACTATAATTCCGGTCATGGATCATATATATGCAAGCACGCATACTATGATCATAATCCAATGATGGTTAAGTGTTCTAAACTCTATTTCAATCATTGAAACATTCTTAGAGGATGACAATAGCTGTTTTCATGAACTATTAGCATCAAAGCAATTTTCAAGTTATTGAAATAATCATAACGAAATATTCCAAGTCTACACCAAATGATTGTATCACACAAACCATGTAAAATGTTACTCGGCGATTTTCACATGATCATCTTTTGACTTTCGTCAAGAATATAAGATGAACTTGGATTATGATCAATTCAATTGGCCATTCTCAACATAAGAGAACTTACAGAGAAACACAGTACATACACAAAGATGCGGATCAAAGAAAGACCAATACTGCGGAATAATCCAAGATTCATTCTATTTTTCATCACTATTTGCACAATGACATATAATAGACTTAATCTTTGTAAAAAAAAGTTCATCCTATCTTCCATCAATATTTTCGTAATGACATAATAGGCTTAACTTTTGTAGTCAAAAGTTTATTCTATCTTTTATCAATATTTTCATATCGACATATAATAGAGTTAACTTTTGAGCATATATGGGGCAGTTAAGGTTCACGGAAGTAAACAACATATCCCATAACAATTTGCAATATATAAAACCATAAAGATTAATACATAAAAAATCATCTTCCAAATAACTTAGAATTTAAATAAATAAATCTAAAAACATTGCAAGATGAAAACGTTGGCAATAGCTATGTGTACTCACAATAATGGCTATTCCAAACACTAGTTTTCCTTCTTAAAAACACAAAAATAAATTCTCATAAGAAGTTTCCTAGACATTGTAGAGCTTTCTCAGGGCATCTACTGAGAATCCCTTCTCATTATTGAAAAACCCATTGATAATGGGATCATTTAGTTCCTCCAAATCTTCAGAAATATCAGTTAACTCACTAAGTTCTCTTTTCAGTCCATGCAAAGTGTTCTGAATCATTAATCGTATCCTTCACCCTTTTTATCCTTGAGGACTGGATTCCTTCACATAGATACACATTGACAGCTTCTACTGCATCCCTTTTTGTGATACCTCTTGTTATAGGTGCCATGAGACTGTATCTTTTAAAGAGAAAAAAGTGAAGTACAAATTTGATCAAAAATGAACATAAATAGACTTATAAGATAACAAACCCTAAAGAACCTTTGAAAAAGTCTCCACGGTTCATGATCTATTATCTATCTTAACAACAAAATATTCACTTGCTTAAAATAACTTTTATTTATAAATAGACTAATGAAAATTAACCACCATACTTTACAGGACTTGAGCAACCTTGATGTGATCCTTATTCTCAAGTCAAAAATAAGGATACATTACATTACTATGAATAGATAGTAATGGAGTGAACAAAATGTTCACTTCTTGTGTCACAAGGTGACATATCAAGGTTTGTTGAATAAACAGACTTACCTCGTCTGACTCTGATTCTTTTAGACATCTTCTTCTTGTACTCAGGTGTTTGCTGTTTTTCCGGAGTCAGATTCATCCTTTGCATGTCATTTTGAAGTTTGGAAATTCTTATGTTATTATTCTTGAATTTCCAACACTTACTTTGAACATGACTTGCACTTCCACAAAACGAGCACAATAGAGAAGAGTGTTTTCTTTATAGAGAGGACTCCTGTTTATCATAACCTTCGAGATTAGATGTTCCAGAACCGGCCGGAACAAACGGGTTGATTATGCTCACAGTCTTATTTTTGAACCCTAAACCTTTTATGTTACGAAAATCCTTTTGACCAAATAACATTGCTGAAATCTTGTCGGGGCTTCCTGACAACCTTTGCAGGTCACACTTGAGAGAATTAATCTTTTTTTCTTTCAGAGATAGGGTTCGGGTGAATTCATCATTAAGAAAATCGATCTCAAGAGTTTTCACATGAAGTGATGATTCAAGTTTCTCCAACAAAATCTTCAGTTGCAGATTTTCTTTGTGAATTTCTTCACTTTTCTCCAGGAATTCTAAAATCTCAGTGTCAGACTCGCATCCTGAATCAGAATTTGAGTTAATGGAAACTTCCGCCGAGAAGGCTGAAAATTCTAAACATGCTTCGGGAGTATGTAAATCATTGATCCACTGAGATATTTCTTCTTGGACTGAATCATCAAAAGCATTAAAGAGAGAAGATGATTTCTCGGATCCCTTGCTTTTCTTCACAGTATTCTTGATCTTTTGTGTAATCAGTGATCTGTTAAGATCATATTGATTAGGACAACACACATCATCCCATGACAAGTTAGAAGCTTCACTTGCAATAGTCACAGCATTAAACGCAGACGTTCTGACTATATTCTGATCATGATCAAGAATTTTTAACTTTCCAACAAGAGAATTTCTAGAAAGAGTATCAAGGCTATTTCCATGCAATCAAACAAATGGAAATTTGCGAGCCCGATTGAATAAGAGAAATAACTTGGATGGTATCACAAACCAATATCCAAGTGTCAATCAATTCAATCAAAAACCCAAAGGTCGGATTCAAGAACTGATTGAATTTAACGCACAACCTGTGATATTTCTATTATGTAACAAAATATAATACGGAAAAGAAATAACACAGACACCAGAAATTTTGTTAACGAGGAAACCGCAAATGCAGAAAAACCCCGGGACCTAGTCCAGCTTTGAACACCACAATGTATTAAGCCGCTACAGACACTAGCCTACTACCAATGAACTTCGGACTGGAATGTAGTTGAGCCCTAATCTTACACTGATCAAGGTGTAGTTGGGCTCCTTACGTCTCTGAACCCCAACAGGATTCTACGCACTTGATTACCTTAGCTGATCTCACCCACAACCAAGAGTTGCTACGACCCAAAGTCGAAGACTTGATAAAAAAATCTGTCTCATATAGAAAATTCTATTGGAATAGATAAATCTGTCTCCCACAGAAATACCTATGAGTTTTGTCCCGTCTTTTGATAAATCAAGGTGCACAGGAACCAATTGATAAACCGGACTTATATTCCCGAAGAACAGCCTAATATTATAAATCACCTCACAATAATCTTAATCATATGGAAACGAAACAAGATATTGTGGAATCACAAACGATGAGACGAAGTTGTTTGTGACTTCTTTTAATCTTACCTATCGGAGATAAATCTCAAGCAAATCTTAGCAAAGATAATACTCAATGACGATAGTAGAAGTAAGATCAGAACACGCAACTACATAGAAAATAGTTGGGTCTGGCTTCACAATCCCAATGAAGTCTTCAAGTCGTTAACCTACAGGGTTTCGTGAAAAACCTAAGGATAAAGGAGAATCGACTCTAGTCGCAACTAGTATCACACATGAGGTGTGGGGATTAGGTTTCCCAGTTGTTAGAGTTCTCCCTTATATAGTTTTCAAATCAGGGTTTGCAATCTAAGTTACCTTGGTAACAAAGCATTCAATATTCACCGTTAGATGAAAACCTGATTAGATTCAAGCTAATATCTTTCAACTGTTAGACCGAACTTAGCTTGTTATACACAAATGAAATGTACCTTCATTTAGGTTTGACAAACCGTACCTAAACGTGTACACTAGGTTGGCTCAATAGTAGTTAACCAAATTTAGCTATATGAACACTCTCATATCAACCTTATTCATATTAACCACAACTAGTTCAAATGACTCAAATGAAACTAGTTATAGAGTTATTCAATTGCTATATTCTCATAGAAGTATATAAGAACACAATTGAAGCAACATCGGTTTGATTCACTTGAATCAATGAATGTACATTATAGCCACGGTTTGCATAGAATGCATTCCTTATTATATAAATGTATTAGTTCATGAACAAACCGATTTTAGAACTTTAACCATTCAAGTATGCAAACGGGTACGCATACTTAAAGTAGCCGGACTAAGTTTGGGTTCGCCAGTGTGCAAACGGGTACGCATACTTCCAAACACAACAGAAATTCCCGGACCCGAACCCTTCGCCGGTACGCGTACGCATATATGTACTTAGGCTCCCAAAATTTCACAACTAACAGATACACATACAGGTATGCATATTATAATTCCGGTTATGGATCACATATATGCAAGCACGCATACTATGATCATAATCCAATGATGGTTAAGTGTTCTAAACTCTATTTCAATCATTGAAACATTCTTAGAGGATGACAATAGCTGTTTTCATGAACTATGAGCATCAAAGCAATTTTTAAGTTATTGAAATAATCATAACGAAACATTCCAAGTCTACACCAAATGATTGTATCACACAAACCATGTAAGATGTTACTCGGCGATTTTCACATGATCATCTTTTGACTTTCGTCAAGAATATAAGATGAACTTGGTTGAAGTGAAAGCTTACCAGCACATATTTCGAGAAATATGTAAGCGAGTTAAACTTAGCTCGAAATCTCAAATGTGCATAATCGAATACTATATAGTAATAAAACTTTTGTCTCAACATATGAGATAGAGTAGAAATAGACTTTACAAGTGATTGATGAGTTTTAGTCTCCACATACCTTTTGTTGATGAAGTTCCACAAGCTCTCCTTAGTAGTTCTTCATCTTCAATTGATGAACACCGTGAAGTCTAATGCTCAACTACACAATTTATCCTAGTCCGAGGTATTACTATAGGTAGACTAGAAATCAAGACTTATAGTTTTGATCACTAACATTGGCAAACAAGCTTGAGATAGCAACGCTTGTGAGTTCGACCGAGCAGTGCTCTAACAAACTCAGCATCATAGTTGTTGAAGATCCGTAGCTATAACAATGAGAAAACAGTTGCTCTCAATCATTATTATATAGTGTCATAGTATTATTACACAGCATCAAAGTCCAATTGCATCACAACTTTGACAGCAATACGATGGTGATATGTATCACTCCAACTTAGTCAATACTTCATCTCACAATGAAAACCACTCCCCTTTACATAATGATTCGTAAACCATATGTATTTGTAGTGTGAACTACACAATGATTCTCCCCCTTTTTGTCAATATAAATTGGCAAAGGTACGAAAATTAGCGGGATCATAATGAAATTCTCATAGAGATACTTCATGACTAAAAGAGAACATATCAACTTTGTTTTGATGATTTCACATAGTCGAAACTTAGTGTATTCATCAAGGAGTTTATAAGGATACAAGATAACTCCTACAATATTCCACAGCCGCACTCCCCATAAAGGTTTTGCAATTAAGCACTAGTTCAATTAAGAACTCCCCCCCCATAAAATGTCATTCCCGAAAGAACAACAAGAGCGACCTTACTTTTATAAGAAAAGAAGGATTTCTTTAGACATTAACAAATCACATGGAACATGAAGTTGTATCCAAAAATCTCAATTGAATTAACCATTAGGAAAATGATCAATTCAATTGGCTATGCTCAACATAAGAGAACTTACGGAGAAACACAGTACATACACAGAGATGTGGATCAGGGAAAGACCAATACTATAGAATAATCAAAGATATCCCAGGCTTCTTTAGGCTTGGTGCACATAGTCACATGGTATTGAAGATCTAGGGTAAGGGCATGGATGATAGCATTTAATCCGTCAGAATTTTTCTTTGCGGCAAAAATCTCGAAAACATCATAATCACCAATATCCTTTGGAACAATTACATCGCCTTCTGTAACAACCAAAGGATCATATCCATTAACTACACGAACCCATGATTGAAAATCACGCGCTTGAAGAAAGGCACGCATAATAATTTTCCACCATAAGTAATTCTAGCCATCGAAAATTGGCGGTACGTTTATAGAGATAACACTTCTGTTCATAGAGTCATATTGCTACAAACACAGATTTATGAGGTTTTAAACTTGTTTGCCTGCTCTGATACCAATTGAAAAAGTGGGGGTCTAACAACCACACCCAATATTTCGTTTAGGCAATCAGTATGGACAAACTCCAATATAATTCCAAGAGAATAACCTAGACAGTCAGACTCAATCAATGGAAATATATCCAAGAGTTGTATCTTTGTTTCTCAATGTAATCAGCAAATCAAACAGATAGAATCCGTGAGCCTGATTATTATGAGAAACAACTTGAACGGTACCAAAGACCAATGTCCAAGTGTCAATCAATTTATATCAACAACCAAAGGTTGGATTATCTAATTGATTGAGCTACGCACAAACTGTGATATTTCAATTATATAAACAAATATAATGCGGAAAAGAAATAACACAGACACCAGAATTTTTTTAACGAGGAAACCGCAAATGCAGAAAACCCCCGGGACCTAGTCCAGATTTGAACACCACACTGTATTAATCCGTTACAGACTCTAGCATACTGCAAGTTAACTTCGGACTGGATTGTAGTTGAGCCCTAACCAATCTCACACTGATTAAGGTACAGTCGCGTTCCTTACGCCTCTGAATCCCAACAGGACTCTGTGCACTTGATTTCCTTATATGATCTCATCCACAACTAAGAGTTGCTACGACCCAAAGTCGAAGACTTGATAAACCAATCTTTCTCACACAGAAAAGTATATTGAATAGATAAATCTGTCTCCCATAGAAATACCTATGAGTTTTGTTCCGTCTTTTGATAAATCAAGGTGAACAGGAACCAATTGATACACTGGACTTATATTCCCGAAGAACAGCCTAGTAATATCAATCACCTCACCATAATCTTAATCATATGGTAGCCAAACAAGATATTGTGGAATCACAAATGATGAGACGAATATGTTTGTGAGTACTTTTTATCTTGCCTATCGGAGATTAAATATGAAGAAAATCTTAGAGAAGATAGTACTCAATATGATAGAACAAAACAAGATCAGAACATGCAATTACAGAGAAAATAGTTGGGCCTGGCTTCACAATCCCAATGAAGTCGTTAAGTCGTTAACAAATAATGGTTTTAGGAAAAACCTAGGTTAAAGGAGAGTCAACTCTAGTCGCAACTAGTATCACACAGGAGGTGTGAGGATTAGGTTTCCCAGTTGCTAGAGTTCTCCCTTATATAGTCTTCAAATCAGGGTTTGCAATCAATGTTACCTTGGTAACAAAGCATTCAATATTCACCGTTAGATGAAAACCTGATTAGACTCAAGCTAATATCTTTCAACCGTTAGATCGAACTTAGCTTGTTACACACAAATGAAAAGTGACTTCATTTAGATACGGTTAACTGTACCTAAACGTGTGTACCTTGTTGGCTCAACAATAGTTATCCGAAGTTAGCCATATGAACACTTTCATATCAACCTTTTTCATCTTAATCACAACTAGTTCAAATGACTCAAATGAAACTAGTTGTAGAGTTGTTCGATTGTTTATATTCTCTTAGAAGTATACATGACACAATTGAAGCAAAATCGATTTTGATTCACTCGAATCAATTCATGAACATTATAGCCACGGTTTGCAAAAGATTGCATTCCTTAATTTATAAATGTATTAGTTCATGAACAAACCGATTTTAGAACATAACCCACTCAAGTATGCAAACGGGTACGCATACCTAAGTAGCCGTACTTGGTCTGGGTTTGCCAGTATGCGAACGGGTACGCATACTGTCGTACACCACCAAACTCAGTCTAATTCCCGGACTTGAACTTACGTCGGTACGCATACGGGTATGCATACTAAGTTCTCGGACTTCAACTAACAAACCAATACGCATACGGGTATGCACACTATGGTTCCCAGACTTGGAATAACTTGCAATTGTTAACATACAAGTATGCATACTTTGCTATATCCAATCATGATAAATTGTTCTAAACTCCCATTTCAATCATTGAAACATTCTTAGAAGACGACAATAGTTGTCTCACACAAACTATTAGCGTCAAAGAAATTTTCAAGTGATCGAATGATCAATACGAAACATTCCGAGTCTACACCAAATGACTGTCTCACACAAATTATACAAGATGTTACCAGGCGATTTGCACGTGATCATCTTTTGACTTTCGTCAAGAATATAAGATGAACTTGGTTAAAGCAAAATCTTACCAACACCTATTTCGAGAAATATGTAAGCGAGTTAAACTCAACTCGAAATATCAAATGTGTATAATCGAAGTCTATATAGTTATACGACTTTTGTCTCAAATAGGAGATAGGGTAGATAGACTTTTGAGTGATAGATGAGTTCAAGTCTCCACATACCTTTTGTTGATGAAGTTCCACAAGCTCCCCTTAGTAGTTCTTCGTCTTCAACGATGAACGCCGTGAAGTTTAAAGCTCAACTACACATTATATCCCAATCCGAGACTTAGCTATAAGTAGATTAGAAATCAAGACTTATAGTTTTGACAACTAAACTTGACAAACAAGCTTGAGATAGCAACGCTTGCGAGTTCGACTGAGTAGTGCTCTAACAAGTTCATTGCCTATAACTGTGCTGGAAGGGGTGTAAATGTTGTATGCGTCGATGTTTCCATTTCCATTGTCAGCAATATCAAGAATCTTATTGTATTCAGATGAGGGGTGAGTGGATGATTCAGAGTCACGGTAAGCATTCAGCAGCTTGTATGTTTGATCAGAAATCAAACCGGTAGACCACATAAATTGGAAAATACCCAAGTTATCATGGTAATCATCAGTTACAGTATTCCCAACCTACATTAGACAATAATATAATTTTCAGTTCATCTTTCCAGTGCAAAGATGCCCGCACCCCAAATCCTTCAAGCAAATCCATCTTACCATGTATCCCTTTAGATTGATTGACTTATCCCATGTTTTCTTATAATGCTTCACAATAGCTTCAGCTAGCTGAGGAACATAATGTCCTAAACAAAGATTCCAACATTAGTAACTGTAAGTTCCAATACAAGATACTCTAAAATGGATAACTAAGCAGTTGTGTCAAAAACATAAATGATCGACCATATTGACATGAAAAAAGCTGGTAGAATTAAGGATTCATCATCGAACTTGCATAGCTCTCTCCATTGAGATAGAACTCTTTTCCTTTATATTGTGGGAATTTCTCTAGCCAATTGGATAGAAATTCTAAGGAATCTTCGAATGACTAAACAAACTAAAACAAGAACATACAGTAGTAAGAACATTTTTTTTGTTCTTCCGAGTATCAATAAAGCAAATAAAGCAAACAACCAAGGTCAAACAAGTGTTGCATTATTATACCAGTACTCGCATCTCCACTATTCAGCAAATCTTCAGATTTGTATCCTTTATATTGTGGAAATCTCTCTAGCCAATTGGATAGAAATGCTAATGAATCTTCAAGCGCAATGTAGTGAACTATGTTATTTCTTTTCCTTCTATTCAAGCGCGATATAGTGAACTATGTTATTTCTTTTCCTTCTATTATATTTTATAGTAGATGTATCCTTTTATCTATTAAATAAAAATAAATTGAGTTCACACGTGGAAAAGCAAATAATTCCGAACAAGGGTCGTCAATATGTAAAGATATAAACAATGACGACTCTCGTGTATGTTTGAAATGGTCGGTCTGGGTCATCATCTTCGTGAATAACATATTAACGACTCCAACTGTTAGTTTGGACAGAGTCTTCTGATACCAGAGTCGTTTGGGTATAAAAATATACGAATAACGACTCTAATTATATTTAAGGGTCGTTACTTCTGTAGTATATACACTAACGACTTTATAAGAATTTATTGCAGAATTTGAATTCAACCAATGTGCTTGACTCGACCAACTGAAGAAAAAAAATCAAATACATGGTCGTTGGGCCGTTAATCTCTATAAATAGAGACCCATATCTCATGTCTTCCTCACCCAAACTATAATTTCCAACTATCACATTCATTCTCATCAATTTAACATCCAAAAAAAGAAGAGAAAACACCATGGCTACTCCCTACAATTACGAAGAGAATTGCGCCATTGTAAAAAGAAATTGATCAAACATCCGATGCTTGGTGTAACCGTGAATTCATCGTTTTCGTGGCGTTATACGGAAATTGTAACTCAAGGACTTTGAAACTCGTCAAGGAACGGTTCGAGGAGATATTCGAAGAATGCGAAGCTTTCAAAGAATTGAAAGCCTTGAAGGAAGCGGAACCCGATATGTTGGGTGCTACAAGAGTAAGTATCTAAACACATCCATATCTACGCAATCCAAAGTTTTCAATGATACTAACTGACCAACTTATTTTTGTTTTGCGTTTTCAATGGGGGATGGTGCATGCCCGATATGAGACTATCGGTGGGAAAAAGTTGGACCTTGACGATTGCTACCGTATCTTGGAAAGCGCTACCAATAATTACAACCTTTATGGTTAAGTGTTTAAGTGCACCGTTATTATCTATTGTATTTCATTTCCTTCAATGCAACGCTATGCAAGATGTATGCTTTTTAAGATTCAATGAAACGATTTTACGAAATCAAAAATTATAATATTCCATAGAAAGAGTCATTAATGTTTATAGATATCGGGCATGGCGACTCTCGTGTGTTTTTGTAACGGTATGTTAGGGTCATTAATGTATATGAATACTCAAGCAACGACTTTACGAGTTACATGCAATGAGAGTTTTTGGTTATGGAGTCGTCTAGGTTTAAACACATAAATTAACGACCCTTCCTCATCCAAGATAGGTAGAGTTGTCAAGGTTTATCACACTACCCTGACGATTTTTCATAATCTGGGAAAGTTACAGGTTTGAGTCGTCAATATTGGTGTGAGTACAATAACGACTCTGCGGAGTCATTAGGGTATATATCCCTCAATATTGACGACCCTGACTTTGTGCTCTCAAAAAATGTCTAAGATTCGAGCACTTAGAGCACCATCTAGAAAATTTGATTACGAGTATAAGAAGTTTACCTCATTGTTTTGAACTTCGGGTTTTTTCATTTTGAGCGTTGGTTCCTTCATTTTGAGCAATATGATTTTCATTAGCACCCTCATTTTGAGCTTCCTCTATCAACATCTCTTCATCATATAGCCAATCCATAGGAGAATTTAAGATAATCTTACCATCAACACAATCATGTTTGTTGTTTGAACCTTCCCTAACATCATTTCCCCCACTTGAATCACTCATTTCTAAAAACCCTAAGTTTTTCTCTAAAACCTCCGATTCTTTTCTCAACTCACAAAAGCCCGATTTTTTTTTCCTTCCAATTCTAACTCTAAAACCTGATTTTAATCTAACCACACTAATTAATCTATTTAACTAAACTTAATTAATTATTAACACTAATTATGTAGGGACAGTTTAGCCATTTAAAAATATATAGGGATAAGGGGTGCCTCAAATTAGGTTTTAGTGACCTAGTGTGAGGCCCCCAATTAGTTTCTGGCCCCCAATTAGTTTCTGGGCCCCAAGTAAATCAGGATTAAGATCTTATTCCTAAGATTTATATCTAGATTTCAATTGACTATATATCGTCTTAAGAAAATTTTTTCGAGAGAAAAAAGCATAAATTTAAGGAAGTTGGTACATTTGAGTTAGTCAAGAAGATTTGGATAAATTTGGATAGAAAATCATGTGATTTGACCTAAAATTTCACGATTATCTCGTTCACTCCCCCAATTCCGGCCACTCTCTCTTAAATCTTTTTTTCTTGGCAAAACCTCTCTATGAAACTCAATATATTACATTAAATCAACCTTTTTCCTATGGAGATTTTGTTTTTATCTTAAAAACGTGTTCGTAAACTAAAAGATTTTGTACCGCCGTTACCAAAGAAAACGTACAACGATTCATGAAACCGAAAGTTTCACCAACATCTTCAATTTTACTGCTTGTTTTACTTCTCTTTGTTTCCGGTGGTATAAAAGTTTTTGGTTTCCGACCACGTTTTTTTATTAGCAACAGTAATCTCCAAAAAAGAAAGGTGATTTAGTGTTATATTGAGTTCCAAATAGAGGTATGTATACATGAGATAACATAAAGGAAACTCCTGTGAAAAGGAAACTGGTTTGTATTCTCTTCTTCTCGTCATATATGTATGAATAACTATCAAGAACATCTTATTGTAAAACATCTTTTTTTGACTTGATTGGGTTCTTTCGGCTCAATGTGCTTAATTTGGTTCGATTCATAATATATATGTATACTTGTTTGGTATTTCAAACCTTAAATTTGGAACTAGACGTTTTTTTTTCTTTGTTTAAATAGATATTACAAACAATCACCATCACCTGATATTAGGCCTGTCAATATATGTCCGATATCCGGAATCCGTTTCCGAGTATTCGAGATCCTATAGGATTTTATCCGTTTTATCGGATATCGGATATCGAATCGGATATTTCTTCCTTAATATATCGGAATCGGATTAGGCTCCATCCGAATTGTTAATATCCGATATCCGATAAAACATGGATTTATATGTGATTTACCCTAACCATATTTGTGATTTACCCTAATATCCGATATCCGATAAAAATGTTCGATATCCGATATGAAATGTTTGAGAAATTGAACTTAAATTTCAATTATAAACATGTTCTAAAGAGTTTTTAACATCTTTTTGTCATAACCGGATATTGTCGGATATTTATCCGATATCCGATAGCTTAACATATCGGAATCGATATCTGATTTTGATATCCTATAGGATATTATCGGATATCGAATATCCGATAGTGCTTAACCTGTCGGATATCGGATTCCTTAATATCCGACGGATATTCTTCCATTGACAGGCCTACCTGATATAGATGTAGAAAGGCAAGCTACAATATAATCAAGGATCAGCGTGCTGCACAGATAAGCTCGGCATGGCACTTCCTGACAAGAAGGCCTTAACCAGTGTGAGTGCAAGCTTAGGTTTATGTAGAGGGACTTCATGACCTGCTCCTCTCACCGAAACAAACGTCAGACCTTCATAACCTTGAGTCCATCCTCCAACCTGTTGTGGTTTAGCATACAAAATATTATTGAATTGTTTTAGCAAACACACTAAGTAATTAAAATTCTATAGTAGAGAATGTTTTGGAATTTCAATTGTTTTCTTTCTGGAGAACAGGATACCATGGTGGTTGATAGTTACAGAATCTGTATCACCACTGTCCCATAAAAAGTGATCGAGAGTGTTAGGATGATAGGCAGATGATTCTTATTATAACTACTACAAAGCTAACTCAATCGGGCATTTCACTAGATCCTGTGAACTTCTCGCCCTTGTATAAGAAAAACGTGATCACAAGGTCCACTGACGTTCAAAATTCTACACAATATTTACAGACCTTGACATAAACTCAGACTTACACTAAGATCAATATACAACCACTTCTATAGTCTCAACTCAGAAGAAACCCTATTAGTACATTCAATGCAACATTAGCGGAAACGACAGCACGGAATAAAAAAGTACCTGAACATCCAAATTCGAAGCCCCTCTTTTATTAGCTCTTTGTAAATGGGTAGCATTGTCCGCATTTACTTAATCACTGCATAACAGAATCACCAAAATGTATGATGTAACAGATGTAATGTAATAGTAGGACTAGAAAAGATCGCTCGTGAAACAGATTAAGATAACCATAGGTTCCAAAAGAAAACACAAAAAGAAGTGTAGACAGTTTTTTCCGTTTTCCAAATTAAAAGATGGCAAATTTAAATTACATCAAGAAACACTACTGCCAGTGTTTTTGAAATGGATCCATATCCCTATAGGAGTTAGTGTGTTCATACCTGCAAGTTTTCCATTTAGTTGGTGCAACTGCTGGATTTACATGAAGTGCCTTTTGAACCTCAGGTAAATTGAAGTAAATTGTTGAGTCAGCTTCGGTGCAAGGATCATAGTTCTCACCCAAGCGCACAACGGACTATAAAACTTTATACCACCATAAACTTAAAAGCTAATATGCTAAAATTGTGTTACCAATTATAACCGAATAATATGCAAGGATTGACGTTTAAAGATTATCAAACTTCAAATTGATACTTTCATGAAATCTTCTCCGCAAGTGATTTAAAGACAGTCTGCTGCCTGTAGCTGTGCAGGAAGGGGTGTAAATGCTGTATGCGTCGATGTTTCCATTTTCCTTGTCAGCAACATCAAGAATCTTATTGCATTCAGATGAGGGGTGAGTGGATGATTCAGAGTCACAGTAAGCATTCAACAGCTTGTGCGTTTGATCAGATATCAAACCGGTAGACCACATAAATTGGATAATACCCAAGTCATCATGGTAATCATCAGTTACAGCATTCCCAACCTGAAGTAGACAATAATATAATTTTCAGTTCATCTTTCCAGTGCAAAGATACCCACACCCCAAATCCTTCAAGCAAATCCATCTTACCGTGTAGCCCTTTAGATTGATTGACTTATCCCCGGCTTGCTTCACAATAGCTTCAGCTAGCTGAGGAACATAATGTCCTAAACAAAGATTCCAACACTAGTAAGCAGTTCCAATACAAGATACTCTAAAATGGATAACTAACCAGTTGTGTCAAAACATAAGTGATGGACCATATTGACATGAAGAAAGCTGATGGAATTAAGGATTCATCATCGAACCTGCATAGCTCTCTCCACTGAGATAGAACTCTCTTCCTTTATATTGTGGAAATCTCTCTAGCCAATTGGATAGAAATGCTAATGAATCTTCAGCTGAATTAACAAACAAAAACAAGAACATAAAGTAGTGAGAACAAAAATCTTATTTTCTTCGGAGTATCAATATAGCGAACAACCAAGGTCAAACAAGTGCTGCATTGTTATACCAGTACTGGCATCTCCATTATTCAGCAAATCTTCGGATTTGTTTGAATAGGAGAAACCAACACCCACTGGAGAGTCGAGGAATAACCCATTGGCCACTGCATATTGGACACAAGTACAGCTAATCATCAGTTTACATGAAACCAAAAGAACTAAGGAGTTACAGCCATTTCAAATTCAAATCAAGGTTGATTAGTAAAACGAAAATCAAGGAAATGTGTAATGTGGCAGGTTCCTAAAATATAAGTATACCTATAAATTGTATGCAAGCACATCTATAGAGCTACCTTTGAATCCACACACAAAAAAAAAAAAAAAAAAAAAAAA
>JAJJMB010010315.1:4491268-4522295 GCA_023531105.1 Papaver atlanticum | reverse complement strand
CAAACACAAACACAAACACAAACACAAACACAAACACAAACACAAACGAAGCAATAAATAAAGCACACAATATTTAATGTGGTTCAACAATATACATAATATGTGTATATGTCTACATCCACCAAACCTCTACGACTTCTTCTCCATTATTATGGAACCGCTAAATAGAGAATTACAGACTCAATGATTGATGAATCAATCAACAAACTATGATCCAACATTGTGTATATCATAAATCCTAAAATAAATTGATTAACAAAGCGCTCATAAACTACCGAATAATGTCTAACCAAACAAGATAATATGATCTCCTTCTAAATGATATCTCTTTCAACACCAACGATGTATCTTCCATCATCAACAAACAAGGCGATCTTCTCTTTACTAAACGATATTTTCCACATCTTCATAATGTATAATTCTTCAACAAACTATTTTCCCTCAACACATAACAATGTACTCTCTCAATACCATCGGTGTATACACCATAGAATGGTCTCTCTCTTTTCACTAAACTCCACCCCAGAAGGTGGGATGGAATCCCTCAAAACTAAAGAGAACTGCTACATTGTGTATTCTCTAATTCTCTCTAGAAAAACATAATGTATAATTCTTCAACAAACTATTTGCCCTCAAAACATAACAATGTACTCTCTCAACACCATCGGTGGATACACCATAGAATGGTCTCTCTCTTTTCACTAAACTCCACCCTAGAAGGTAGGATGGAATCCCTCAAAACTTTAGAGAACTACATTGTGTATTCTCTAATTCTCTCTAGAAAAACTATTGAATTACATATTTTTCTATCACCATATAAGCCTCCTTATATAGTAGTCACAAACTTCGGTCCTAAGTAAACTTAAATTCCAAGTAAACTTAACCTCCAAATATTTTCATGTACATGGAAACCTTAAACTTAGCTAACAAGAAATAAATAGAATAAGGGTTTCTAGTGGGTTCCGGAAATTTTCGAAACCTTCCAAAAACACCGACAATATTTTACAATTGTCCACCTTGTCGATGTTTCAACAAATATCCACCTCGGAAAATATTCTACTAATCCGAGCCGATCTTCAAACCACGACAATCACCTCAGCATCCAAAAGGACCTCAACGACGAGCAAACTAGATTAAGTGATAACTTAGCCCCCAAACAACCAAAATCAACAAATCTCGTCAAAACTTTTGTTTAAGTCTCTTCTTAGCAGAACCTAACTCCTTCATCTCAAGACTCCAAACTCAATTGTTCGTCAAACAATAAAACACACTGAATTGCTTTTTATTACGAACATACCTCTGAAAATGAGCATATCCCCAAAACGAGTAAAGAGATACGAAGAAACTAAATATGTCAAGCTTCACAAATCACTAACTTAGTAAACAACAAAAAGGTGACATACTAAACTTCCAAATAAACCAGCAACCTCAAACCAAACGGGCTGTGACAAATTAATATCCTCCACCAAAAATCCAGGCAAAAATGCAGTTTTGGCTTTTTCGACTTAGTCAAACGCTACACCAGAATTAATATGACTCGGATATACATGTGATTAACCACAAAGAAAAAAATTATAACAATCATACTCTGTCTTGTGCATATCCTTTAGTCAACCTTACCCCAAACTTGTATCAATAATTATTTCAAAATGATACCTAGAAAATCACATAACATACGAATACCCAAACACACATAACCTTCTTCTTAACCTTAGGAAGCTCCACTGACTCCTAAGCAACTATCCAAGATGTCGTTATGCTCACTCATTGTCTTCTTACTCTTAGGCAACCGTAATAAGTTCCAACGTAACTATCCAGGACAATAAACCAAGGGATAATAAAACTAAACTATTACTAAATATACTTCTCAAGAAAAATCTCTAATCTCATCTTCTGCTGCCTCTGTTACTGTAAAAACCACAATCTTAATAGTATAGTAGATGAGATAGATAACACAATGCTCCACCTAAAATAAAAAACCTATCAGATCATTATCGTTGCTATAACATAACTTTATCAACTGAACACAACTTCTGGAACACCGAAGAAATAACACCTTATTCAACACTAATACCAAAAACTATTTCCTATTACGAGAAATAAACTTGGCAACGAAAACTTGATCATTATCCAGAAATTCTTTTGCAATAGCCAGTGATAAAAGGTTCAAACGAGATAGCACATCGAAACTTCAACCCCTAACTTGTCCAAGAAATTTGAAAAACATGCATTGTACTTTCTACGAGTAGTATGCGATAAAATCGCTATCTACCCCGAATAATAGAATTGTACCTAAAATTGTAAAGTGCCTAAACAATACCTTTTTCTTCTCCAACGGGTCATCACCTCCAAATTGGAACATATCAACAATAAACAGCCAACCTGTTTCTCAAAACAGTTTTTCACTTTAAAACACTTTGATGATTCCTAAAAGATACAGTACTAAAATCCTTCGCGAAAACATCATCGAAACAAAGGTCACAGTCTACTCAGCTTTTCTCTCAGAAACAGTAAGAGAGATGCCCTAAACATCCAAATGGAGGTCACTAGAGGTATCATGTATTCGAAGTATACTGATATCCAAACCTGCATCCAATTCTCTCTCCGAAGGTACACGAACTTAGAAGCTACAACGTCCACATAAATACAAAAAATAACCCTTTCTTCAATCATATGCCGACGATGCATATGCTAAGACTTGTGTTAGCAAAATTGTTTCTCATTAAAAAAATAAGAAACCATACCTCCACCACAACTGAAATATCCCCATAGGAAGTCCAAAAATACCACGTCTAATCAAACGGTCATAACACTTGAATTTATGTATAAGCATACGCAAAAATGAATGATAATGGCAATCTATGCATCATAGAATATTTGATAACATCAAATCCTTCGAAACAAAAAAACTTTCACCACCCGCAGAATAACGAACATCCCCACTTCAAACTTCGATCCTTTCCACGCTCACCTCACAACTTTTTGTGAAAAATACAACTAACTGCACCACTTTTCGGGGAAATCCAACTAGCATTAAGCCACAAGATACTATATCTTTGAATCGAAAAAGAATGAAAGATAACAAGATACAAACACAAACGAAGCAATAACTAAAATACACAAGACTTTAACGTGGTTCAACAATATAAACAATATGTGCATATGTCTACATCCACCAAACGGCTACGACTTCTTCTTCATTATTATGTAACCACTAAATAAAGAATTGCGCATTCAATGGATGGCGAATCAATCAACAAACTATAATCCAACATCGTGTTGATCATATTCCCTATAATAAATCTCATGAGACGCTCCATAAACTACCGAATAATGTCTACTTATCTTACATAACAAGATGATCTCCTTCTAAATGATATCTCTTTCAACACCAACGATGTATCTTACATCATCAACAAACAAGGCGATCTTCTCTTCATTAAACGATGTCTTCCACATCTTCATAATGAATACTTCTTCAAATAACTATTCTCCTCAAAACTATAACGATGTACTCTCTCAACACTGATGGTGTATCTCTCGACACCAGAGACTGGTCTCTCTCTTTTCACTAAACTCCACTCCAAAAGGTGTGATGAAATCTCTCAAAACTTTAGATTACTACATTATGTATTCTCTAATTATCTCTTAAAAAAACCATTGAATTCCATATTTTTCAATTATCATATAAGCCTCCGAGTATTTTCATATACATGGAAACCCTAAACTTAGCCAAGAAGAAATAAATCCCTATTATAAGGATTTATAGTGGGTTCTGGAAATTTTCAGAACCTTCCCAAAGCACAGACAATATTTAACAAATCTCTTATTCACTTAATCACTTTATTTCTCTATTCTTCTGTGTAAAACATATAAATAACATATTCCTAGAGCACAAAAACTAAAAATATTAATATGTTAATAAACCATAACCCAAGTATATGTTTAGATTAGAAAAGTGTTGAGTGGTAACAACTAACAAGACTTTAATCCACGCGGCGCTAAAATTTTAACAAAGTTGGAAAAATATCTCTTTAATATATCTATAATTATCTCGGGGTGGGGGTGATATTAATTTGTTTTCCTAATACCGAAAAATTAACTATAACTAATCAAGATTTGAATTTTTTTAAGGTAGGGGGTGCCACTCCTATATTATACATAGCTCTGTCCCTGAATATGCATATGCCGACGCTGAATCTAGTTACAGGCTAAGCCATCATCTTTGAAAACAAACTAATTAAGTTTGATTTTGATAACTTAATGTAGGCACATTAGTGGTAAACACATATTTCCCTACATTTCGAAACAAAACTAACACCTTCGGAATTTGTTATCAAGCAGGCATTCCAATTTCTTATGCACGTTGCATTATATATATGAACCCTAACAATTTACTAACAGAAATGCATCAAACAAACAAAAGGGAAGAGAGTTATATTTTTTTTATTTTAACAACACTGGGTTGTTTGGGTTTAGTTCTCTTCTCACTTTCGTATCCTCATTACTCCCTTGTTGAGAATCATTTGGCCTTTTTAGATTATTATCTAACAAAATTAACATAAATATGATTGAAAACCCGATATCAAATTTGTCATTGTCATCAAATTTTACACTCTGAAATTCTTCACCAGGCAGATACACTTGTACAATTCTAGATATGGAACTTGCACTTACAACTTTGTCTTAATTGATGTAGGAGATAAAAATGAAGGAGAAATAGAAGAAACCCTAACATATCAAGTAGGTTAGTGTGTGTTTCCAATGAACTGTGCAAATATTATCATTTGCAACTAAATTTTCTTAAGTGTATATTCTTTTCGTAAAAAGGATCATTTCTTTGAGTATAATTTTTTTTTTATTTTGATGTGGTCCTGAGAGATATCATATTCAGAAAGGGATTACCTTATCACATTTTATGAAATTTGGGGAATCATTAGTTTGTTTGTTGCATTCTAATTATCTTATCTTTTAGTATGCAAAAATATGGGAAAGGGTGTTAAGGTTCATTTAATCGATGTTATAAATTTATCTTTCAAATATTATAGCTTACCCTTCTAGGTTGTTAAGGTTCATTTAATTGATATTCTTACTATGTCTTAAAATATGGATGTGTTTTCTAACAAATGCTTTGCTAAACAAAAACGATGGAAATCCGACTGAAAAGGATATGAGAACCTTCAAACAATTAGTAGATATGGGTTAATTTTTTGTCGAGGCTTCAATAGCTATTGAACGATGAGGTATGTGCCTGTACAATGGTGTAGAATCTCTTTTCCCAAGGTCATTGGTAAACAATATTCTGATTGTCTTATAGTTTGCCCATCATTAAACTGAATCTAATGAGGTATGGTTTATATAAGCAGGTTCCGGTGCCTCCGTTGGAGTTATAGCTGACTTTATTTGTGCTACTCAAATGGCAAAGGAAGCCGATACTCTTTCGGATGAGTTACCCCTTTACCTAGCCTTCTTATGTGAGGATCTTGACTTCAGTATTTACCTTTATATTTTCGTTGATTTATAGCAACGAAATGCCTTATATCGTGATAAACTTAAGAAGAAGAAGAGACTTTGTGCTAATAATCGTAGCAAAACTATCATCCCAAATCCAATGATCGGCTTCAGGTTCATCCCTAATTTCACTATTTAAATTGTTTGAATTGGCTACTAGGTTTTAGAAAAGTAAATACGAATTCAAATCAAATATTATAATATTATAACCTAAATTCTACTATATTCAAAAACCATAATAGAGAAATGAAAATAAACTTACCTTTGTCGTTCTGAGGAGAAACTAGACAAAAGAAACAAAAAAAAATGGTTGAAATTGAATGGATGAAGAAAGCTTTTTCTTGTTTTTGTTTTATTTTATTATTTTTTAAGAAAACACGTGGGAGTAGAAAGAGAAAAACCAAAAGTGAAAACAGTCAATCCACGTCATCGGTGGGATTGATAGTTGGATTTAGGATGAGCTAAATAAAATTATTGTTTTAGTAAAAGAAAAATGGGGGAGTAGAAAGAGAAAAACCAAAGGTGAAAATAGCCAAGCCACATCATCGGTGGAATTGGCTGTGGGATTTAAGGTTGGCTAAATAGAATTATTGTAAACTTTTACGTAAAAAAGTTATTCATATGAAGAAAAAAAAAGATAAGTTATATTATGAGACATTTTTAACACATGATACATTTTTTTTAACCTGTTATCCACATTATTAATCCACCATTCAAATGCTATTTATTGAACTAGATATGGTAAAAACTAATATTGACCATGATAGTGGGAAACTTCCAAAGTTCATTATTTACATTAATTACTAATATTGTACCTTCCAAAGTTCATGATAGTGGGAAACTTCCACACTTCCAAAGTTCATGATAGTGGGAAATTTCCAAAGTTCATCATATTTTCCTATCTACTTCTTCTTTCGATTGTTTACATTAATTACTAATATTCAATAAATAGCGAATCCACCCCATACAAGCCTAAAAACAAGGATTTGGGACTGAAACCAGGGGATCGGTCACTGAGTTGAGGAAAGAGAAGCTCTAAGGATCGGTCATCAACTCGTTTAAAATTTTCTCGTCTCTCTTACAATTTTCCTTTGATTCGGTGCACAATAATTGTAGAATTCAGGTATTTTTAGTCTCGATCTTTCGATAATGGGTATTAATTAGTTCTATTACACTTAATAATATGAATTCTCAGGAGAAAAATGATGATACTGTTAGGGTTTCATCTCTTATCGATATTCCAGTTACATCTGAAGGTCCTCCTTCAGTAAATTTAATCAATGATAATGAAGATAGATATTCTTCTTGGAGGTTTTCACTAATTGGAAGATTAGACTCCCTTCGTATTAAATTTGCTGATGCTACTGTTATTCTGAAGAATCAATGGAAACTGGTTGGATCTTGTCAGCTGATTCCGCTTGGAAAAGGTTTTTTCACAATCAGGTTATCAAATGAAGAAGATAAACAACATATCAAATCAGGAACATGGGAAGTACAGGATCAAATTTTAAGAATTAGAGATTGGATGCCAAATTTCAGACCAGTAAGTCAACGTACATCTTATGCTCTGGTTTGGGTACAATATCCAGGTTTGAGTTTAGAATATTGGGATGAAAAAACTTTGTTTCATATTAGTGATGCTATTGGAAATACAGTTAAGGTTGATGAAGCAACATTGAAATATGAAAGTGGTTATTCTGCAAGGGTTTTGGTTGAGATTGATCTAGCAAAGAAAAACCAAACAAGCTATGGATTTTTACTAAATATGGAGGATTATCTCAAGGTATAATTCTTAATAAAGTACCAAAGTTTTGTTGTGATTGTAAAATCCTTGGTCACTTAAAATCTGAATGTAGAGCAAAGAAGCCACAAGCTGAAGTCACTCCTGTCAAAATAAAAGAAACTCCAAAGATTATTGCTAAACCAGTTATGGAACCTTTTGATATCTGTCAAACACCAGTTACACAAATTCGTTTTAATAAAGAGGTTATTCATAGTACTAAGGATGATGTTCAAATATCAGCAAATAAATTTAGTCATCTGCAGGAAGAAACTGAAGAAGACATTGAACAATTGATTATGGAAAATGATCCAGAGGTAGTTAATTTGGATCCTGCTAAAGTACTGAAGATTGTTGAACACAATTATGTGGAAAAGAGTGTTGTGAAATATGTGAATGGCATGAATGACAATGTATCTGCTGAAAGTGTTCCAATAACTTCTTGGTCAAGAGTAGTTCAAAAACCATCTGCTGCTAAGAATAATGCTTCTACCAGTACCACAATTCCAATGGAGGGGTCTACTCATCAGGTAACAACTACTCAAGCTCCAATTAAGTATAATTTTAGAAAAAATCCTGGGAAATGAGGTACCAAAAACCTCAAATCCAAACCATGAAAGTCCTTTTCTGGAATTTAAGGGGCCTTAAAAGAGTTAGGGCTCAAAATAAACTTTGGTCATTAGTTAATCAATTTTCTCCTTCATTAGTTTGGGTAGCTGAACCAAAAGTAACTTGTAATGCTTCTTTCTGCAATTAACTGAATTTACCTAGTATGTAAAGCATGGTAACTCACAATTTTGTCTCTAATAAAAAAGGTAATATATGGCTATTTTGGAATAAATCTTTGCCAACTCCTTCAGTAGTTTCAATGTCTAGTCAGATGGTAACTGTTAATGTTGGTGGTAATTTAGTCTCTGGAGTTCATGCTCAGGTTGGAATTGTTCAAAGAAGATTTCTTTGGTCTGAGATGCAATTAATTAGTGAAATGAAACTTCCTTGGCCGATTCTTGGTGATTTTAATGCTATCATTTCTTCTGAAGAAAAATATGGAGGAAGAGCAACAAATAGAAGATCTATGATGGATTTTAATGAGTGTGTCAACAATTGTGAACTACTGCAAGCTCCAAAAACTGGTTTAGATTTTTCTTGGTCAAATTGTTAGCATGGTAATAAAAGAATATTATGCAATTTAGATAGAGCTGTGTTTAATCAAATATGGTTTCAAAAGTACTCAGACTGGGGATATAAAGTTGGGTTGAGAGAAGTATCTGATCATTCTCCTCTATTGGGTGGTAATGCAAGTATTCCTAAACCTGCTAATGCTCCTTTTAGATTTCGACAAATGTGGTTATCTCATCCTCAATTCATAGATGAAGTAAATAAATGCTGGTCAGAGTATGTAGTAGGAGATCCTTCTTTTGTATTTCAGAAAAATCTTAAAAACTTGAAACAAGTATTACAAGACTGGAACTGGAATGTTTTTGGCAATATCCATGTTCAAATAAAGAATGCAGAAAAGAAGGTGCAAGAAGCTACGACAGAATCAGATAATAATCCTTTTGATGACAAAATTCTGAATAAATTGGTGGATGCTCAAAATGAATATAACTCTAAAGAGGTACATCTTAATACATTGTTGAAGCATAAGGCTAGAGTTAAATGGATCCAAGAAGGAGCTGCAAATACTAATTTTTTTTCATACTTCACTCAAAATAAGGCAAGCAAGAAATTATATTAGTGAGATTGAAGACACAAATGGAACTATCATCTCAGACCAAAAGAAAATTGCAGAAATCTTAATTCAGCACTTTGAGAAGAAATTTGAATTTTAAGAAGTTGAGCATGTAGATTCTTTACTGGAAGCCATTCCTTCTGTAATTACTAAAGAAATTAAGGCAACTTTGTTTAACATGGATCCTAACAGCTCCCCAGGGCCTGATGCTTTTTCAGGTTGCTTCTACAAAGCTTGTTGGCACATAATTCATAAGGAAGTTGTTCAAGCAATTCAGTTTTGCTGGAAGAGAAGGTTTATTCCAAAAGGTTTGAATTCTAATTTTATTGTTTTACTTCCTAAATCTGAAGGTGCTAAAAATCCCAACCACTTCAGACCTATAGGTCTTAGTAATGTGAGCTTCAAAATCTTTACAAAAATAATTACAACTAGAATGAGTTCACTTATGTCCAAGTTAGTATCTTCACAGCAAGTTGCTTACATCAAAGGTAGATGCATTCAAGAACAAATTGTGATTGCTTCTGAACTTGTTAAGGAAATGAAAAAGAAAAGAAGAGGTGGAAATATTGGTTTAAAACTAGATATCTCACAGGCCTATGATTCTGTAAGCTTGGAGTTCTTGTTTCAAGTTCTAAGCAAATATGGATTTTCTAACTCTTGGTGTGAATGGCTTCATACTCTATTTAAATATGCTAAAATATCTGTAATGCTCAATGGTGGTCCAAATGGCTTCTTCTCAGTAGGCAGAGGGTTAAGGAAGGGAGATCCCCTATCTCCCATCTTATTTGTGCTGATGGAAGATGTGCTGAGTAGAAGAATAAGTCAACTGAATGCAAAATGGCTCAATACTTCCAATGGTTATTAGGAAAGGTATACATCCAACTCATTTATTCTTTGTTGATGATGTCTTCTTATTCTGCAATGGAGCAAAAAAGAGTTTAGAAAATTTACTCAAGTTATTGGATGACTATCAAAAAGGTACAGGACAACTCATTAACATAGTTAAAAGCAAGCTGTATGTGGATGGTACTTCTGATTCCAGGAAACAGCTTATAAAAACTATGATGCAAATGGAACTAAGTACTTTTCCTGATAAATATCTGGGAATTATTCTTCATACTGGCAGAGTTAAAGTATCTACTGTATGGCCAATGGTTGAAATGATACAGAAGAAGCTTGCTGCATGGAAGGGGAGAATGCTTTCTTTTCAAGATAGGTTAACCCTTATAAAATCAGTCCTCTGTAGTATACCTATTTATAATATGGCTGTATACAGATGGCCTGTTTCAATAATCAAAAATTGTGAAAAAAATCATTAAAAACTTTCTATGGTCTGGGGATGGGGAAACCAGAAAATACACAACACTGTCTCGGAAGCAAGTTTGTACTCCATTATGTGAAGGAGGTTTGGGTATTCAAAGACTTCAAGTTATAAATCAAGCTCTTTTGATGAAGTTAATGTGGAAAATTATAAACTCAAATGAAGAATGGGCATTGTTTATCAACGCTAAGTATAAAGATAAAAATGAGCAGTGGAGTGCTAACTGGAAAATGTCTTCAATTTGGTCTGGCTTAAAATGGGCTTGGGAATCTTTACAAGAAGACATTAGATGGTGTGTGGGTAATGGCAAAGAAATCTCTCTTTTCTTTGATACTTGGACAGGAAATTCTTATCTGATTGAGAAAATTGGCTACACTTCTTATGTTAAAAACAATTTACAAATGAAGGTTGTTGATATTCTTGATTATGGTAAATGTAGCATACCTTTAAAAATTCAACCTTTTTTAACTGATTTGCCTGACATTTGAGGATGAGAGGATGAATTAATTTGGAGTTGTGAGTTAAAAGGAGAATTTACTACTGCATCAGTAATCAACAAAATAAGAAGCAAGGAGTCTGTGATAAAATGGACAAAATACATTTGGAACTACTTCCTTCACCCAAGTACAACCAGTAATGTATGGAAAATCATTCAAGGGATATATATTGATGATGAAACAATGGTAAAGAAAGGTTATGACATGGTTTCAAGATGGTGCATATGTGAAGATCAAGATAGCATGCATCATTTGCTCTGGGAGTGTAAATTCAGTATTGATATCTGGCAATGGCTATGCTCTGCTTTTGGTCTTGCTGCTCCAAAATCTTTTGATGACATATGGAATGAATCAAAAAATAAAAGCCCATTGATGAAAGAAGTGAGGATTACTGCCTGCTGTTCAGTATTGAAAGAGCTTTGGTTTGCCAAAAATAGAAGACTTTTTGATGAAGTAAAACCAAATGTTCTGCAGTTTAAAAGTAAAATCTAAACGATGGTGTTTGAAGGAGGTCTCAGAATAAAAGGTAACAAATGGGACCAGAATTATGTTATACAGATAATCTCCTTTTTTAATCTTGGTCCAAGAAAGATTACGTTTCAAAATATCAAAATTTGCCATTGGTTTCCATCTTGCTCTGGTACATTTTTGTTTTGCTGTGATGGAGCTTCAGTTGGCAGTCCAGGAGCAGCAGGTTTTGGTGTTGTTGTAAGAGATCACAATTGTTAAGTAATAGGTACTCTAACTGGGAGGTCTGGGAATTGCAACCAACTACATTGCAGAAGTGTATGTTGTTGTCTGTGCTGTGGAACTGGCTGTGATGTGGAAAATGCAGCACATTATTCTTAACTCTGACTCAAAGACATTGATAACTGAATTTGCAAAAAGGATAGTTCCATGGTTTGTTAGGATGAGGTGGAATAAGGCAATAAAGTGCATTATGTCAGTTCAGTTTAATCATTGCTTTAGAGAAGTGAATTTCTCAGCTGATGCAGTGGCTAAGAAAGGAGCTCAATTACAGGCAGGTGAAAGACAGATTTACATGGGGAGACCAGCTTTACTGGCAAGAATAGAGTTACCTGACACTGACTATTACAGATTTTGCTGAATGTCAGTAATCCAACAAGCTTTCCTTATGTTGATTAGAACTGGGCCTTACATGCCTGTTTATTTTGAACTTTAAAATTTGCTATTTTCACTATCTTGTAAAATGTATCTTTTTCAAAATTAATAAAAGTTGTGTGATTCAGAAAAAAAAAAAAAAGTTCAATAAATAGCAACGTTAGTTTTTTGATCTTTCTTGAGACATCGTCGATCAGAAATAAAACTTACTACACGTCTTCTAAATTCAAGTTTAGTGAGAAAATAACTTGTAAATATGGAGTTTTTTTTGTTTAGTACCTAGGTTTATCCAGAATTTGCATTTGGCATAAACATCGTCCAGATCTGAGTTTGGCACCCAAACCCTATTGTTTAAGATGTTTGACAATCGTTAACCTATCATTTTTTAACTTTTTTATTTACCGAGTCATGAGTTTAACGAATTGTATTTCAACTTTAAAAACTATTACCATGCCTATCTACACAATTGTTAACTATGATAGATTACATACTTACAATTCCTTCATTTACCCTTTATTATCCTCGCTTTTAAAATGAAAAGCCTAAAATTTATTACCATTAATACTTGCAAGAAGACACCGTTGAGTTCACAAGAACTTGAATCGGTTGAAGAAGAAGAAGAAGAAGAGTGAACCGAGAAACCAGGAAGTTCAGATGAACTAAAATAGAAAAATGAGAAATTCTCTCATATCCATTCTTATTTATCCTATCAATTGCTTAAATTCTTATACAATTTGAGCTTTAAGTGCAAAAAAAAAAAAAAAACTATGACCAAAAAAGAGAGAAGCACATCTTAAACTATATCACGGTTTTTTGTAAACTTTATACCGTTTAAAAGCATTTTAAAACACATACATAACGAATATAAACATGACTATCAAATTATACATATTTCTTATAGGAACAATAATCAATTAAAAGGGTAATTTTAGAAATATTCCCTTAATTAGAGAGATAGCTCATCTATTTATTTATGGGGCAAAATTTAAAACCAACTAGTTCATCTAATTTGGGACGGAGGGAGCAATTTTTGGAAAATTCAGTAGCCACAAATGCTGGTACCGATTGCAAGTGCCGGAGAAACCTAGATACCAAATGATAAAAACTATTTCCTCAAGTAATTTTGGATTGGTAAAAGAGAATAGATGGTATTGATACTCGTCTTTGTTTGCAAGGAGAATGAGAAAAAACAGAAACGGAAATCTAAACTTCGACCAGTTTTCAATCATTATAATTTTGACATACATAGTAGACCCCGCTTAAAACGGTAAAACATCAGTGTTGAGATATATAAGTAAGAAAATTAACTTTTTTGGGGCCTAGACGATTTAAGGCTCCCATCACCCTCATCAATCCAATAATGTTGTTTCATTGAGATGTATAGAGGAAAGCTGCAATATAATCAAGAATCGGCATGCTGCACGGATAAGTTTGGCATGGCACTTCCTGACAGGAAGGCCTTAACTAGTGTGAGTGCAAGTTTAGGTCTGTGTAGAGGGACTTCATGACCAGCTCCTCTCACAGAAACAAATGTCAGACCTTCGTAACCTTGAGTCCATCCTCCAACCTGTTGTGGTTTAGCATCAAAATAAGTAAAAATCTAGTACAGAATGTTATAGAATTTCAATTGTTTTCTTTCCCCAAAACAGGAGACTGTGGTGGTTGGTAGTTACCTGGCCGTCATCGTACCAAGCACGAAACGGAGAAACAGTTGGAAGCTTGAGGGCGTCTATGCTGTACCTTGTGGAGGTAACAGGGATTACAGCATCTGTATCACCACTGTCACATAAAAGTGATTGAGAGTGTTAGGATGATATAACCACTACAGAGTTAAATCAATATGGCATTGCTAGATCCTTGGCAAACTTTTCGCCCTTGTATAAGAAAAACAAGATCACAAGGTCCACTGATAATCTAGGCTCAAAATTCTACACAAAATTTACAGACCTTGACATAAACTCAGACTTACGCTAAGTTTAATACTCCTCCATCCAATAGAGGTAGAGGAGTTCGATACATAGTCTAGACTCTAAACCAAGGTTTGAAAAACGATCGTTTTTTCCGAGAAAACGGCCGTTAAAACGCTCACGCCTATGTAGCGTGTCCGTGAGGGTCACCGATACGCTTGTCTAAATAACACCGATAAATAATAAAAAATGGCGTTATTTAGACCCGTTATATCTGTTTTCACGCATGTGATAACCGCTTTTTTAAAATTGATTTTTACGTTTTTTTCGTCTAAAAAACATTTTAACATAGGTTTTTTAGACTGTTTTTTCCGTTTTCACACCCATTATACCCGTCTTTTAGAAAAAAAGAATATAAAAATACTATTTTAATCAATTTTTTATTTCTAAAATAAAAGATTAAGAATTACAACTAAATAAAATAAAATAAATGAATAAACAAATAAAATAAAATAAAAAACGTAGTAACAACGTTATTTAGACCTGAAATAACCGTTTTCACGCATGTTAAAAACGTTAGATAGGAAATTCAGATTATAATTTATTTATTTTTTCTATTTAACCGTTATCACACCCGTTATTTCATAAAATCATCAAATAAACGCGTTTTTTCTCTAAACAACGCATTTTTTGCTCGAAACGTGCTCACACCTGTCAAAACACGTTATGACGGTCACACCCTGTGGCCGTGACCCGACCTGTGACCCGTTTTTCAAACCTTGCTCTAAACTCTGAAGAAACACTACTAGTACAATCATGCAACATTTAATGTAGCAGAAACAACGGCACAAAATAAGAAGTACCTGAACATCCAAATTCGAAGCCCCTCTTTTATGAGCTCTTTGTAAATGGGTAGCACCGACCTGGGTGAATCCTTCCAATTGCCATTAATTTTATTGCTGAAAAACAGAATCACCAAAATGCACGTTGTTACAGATGTAGTAGTGGTAGGACTACAAAAGATAGCTTGTGAAACGGATTAATGTAATCATTGTTTCCAAAAAGAAAACGCAATGAAGTTACACAGCTCCCTTCGTTTTCCAAAATAACATATGGCAAATTTAAATTACATAGAGTTTTTAGGCGTGTTTGTGATCTTACTTGCAAGTGTTCCATTTAGTTGGTGCAACTGCTGGATCAACATGAAGTGCCTTCTGAACCTCAGGTAAATTGAAGTAAACTGTTGAGTGAGCTTCAGTGCAAGGATCATACTTCTCACCCAAGCGTGCAACCGACTATAAGAATTAATACCACCATAAACTTTATAAGCTAATCTGCTAATAAAAAGTGTAACAATAACTGAATAACATGCAAGGTATGTTTTAAGTGTATCATACTTCAGATTGACACTTACATGAAATCTTCTGCGGAAGTGATTTAAAAACTGTCCGTTGCCTGTAGCTGTGCAGGAAGGGGTGTAAATGCTATACGAGTCGATGTTTCCAACTTCATTGCTAGCAACCTCAAGAATCTTATCGCATTCAGATGAGGTGTGAATAAATGATTCAGAGTCACATTTATCATTCAACAGCTTGTAGGTTTGATCAGATATCAAACCGGCAGACCACATAAACTGGAAAACACCCAAGTGATCATTGTAATCATCAGTTAGAGCATTCCCAACCTGCAGTACCCAATAATATAATTTTCAGTTCATCCCTCCAATGCAGAGATACCCACATTCGAAATCATTCAAGCAAATCCATCTTACCATGTAGCCCTTTAGATTGATTGATTTATCCCCGGTTTTTTTATTATGCTTCACAATGGCTTCAGCCAGCTGAGGAACATAATGTCCTAAAACAAAGATTCCAACACTACTAATGGTAAGTTACAATACAAGATACTCCGAAATGGATCACTAAGCAGTAAACTATTCCATCTAAAATGATAGCAGTCGTGTCATGGCATTATATCGAACAATGTTATGACATAAATTATTGACCATATTGATATGAAGAATGCTGGTGGAATTAAGGAATGCTCATCAAACCTGCATAGCTCTCTCCACTGAGATAGAACTCTCTTCCTTTATATTGGGGAAATCTCTCTAGCCAATTAGATAGAAATGCTAATGAATCTCCGGCTGAATGAACAAACGAAAACAAGAACATACAGGAGTAAGAACATGATCTTTTCCTCTTTGGAGTATCAATAAAGAAAAAACCCCAAGGTCAAACAAGGATTGCAATTGTTATACCAGTACTAGCATCTCCATTATTCAGCACATCTTCGGATTTGTTTGAATAGGAGTAACCAACACCCACCGGTGAGTCGAGGAATAATACATTAGCCACTGCAGATTGACACAATTACAGCTAATCATAAGTTTACATGAAGAAAAGAGCTAAGGAGTTGCAACCATTTCGAATTTCAAATCAAGCACAACTATAGAGCTACCCTTTCAATCCACACACAGACACATACAAACAGAAGAAAAGAACAAATTATTCATACCTTGATTCCAAGAGTAAGGGTTTTGATAAAGGGTCTTCCCATCAGGCTTAATATGGAAAGGACCAATCTCCTCTGCCTCTCCATATGCAATAGAAGAGCAACCAGGACCTACAGAAACAACAATTCTTCATATATGTTACAAGCACCACAGCACCCATATCATAAAATTTGCAAACCCAAGTCTTGATCTTAAATTGAATTAGTAGCAATGATAACAATAACAACTGACCTCCATTAAGCCAAAGAAGAAGAGGTTTTGAAGATGGGTTCTCAACAGCTTCAAAGAACCAATAAAACAAAGCTCTATCTTTATTTACATTCACAAACCCAGAATAATGTGCAAAATTAACATTAAACGATTGACCTGGTAATTGATAAACTCTATCCAAATCTTTATTACCACTAACACTTTGAGTATCAAGAAGAATTAGATTCAGAACAAGAACAAACACAAAAAGACATGATCGTTTCATCATATTTCTTATAAATTTTAGTGATAACTTATTGGGTTCTCCGAAATTTAAGTTGTTTATTTATAGGTAGTGGGTTCTTCTTCACTTGTAGGAATCTTGGAAGAGACTTGAAGTAAACTATACACTAAGCCACGTTGTAAGCGTGCGTTGAAGATGGCTGACATAATTATTCGTTGGGATAACGAATTACAGTTTATCATTATTGGCCAGGTTCGAGTATGAAATTTGTCCACCTATGGTCCTATATTGAAATTACACCTATGGTCAAGATGAGAAGTTTTGATTTATTTAAAAGACTAACGAAATTGTCACAACTCCATTGTAGTCCAGCCCGGTTAGGATACCTGGCTTTCACCCAGGCGACCCGGGTTTAAATACCCGCAATGGAAATTTTTTTAGCTAATTTTTTTTTTTTTTTGCTAGTTCAAGTATTTTTAGGGTGAAGCTTGTTCTCCTTCCAGTATATATTTCTTGCTTTGGGACTTGAAAAAGAAGAATGTGACAGACGCAAATGTGTTTATAAACTGCATTGATGCATTCGTGCAGGTATGGGCATTGGGAAGCTGTGCAGAGACTCCTCCTTTATTGTAGCAATGTGAGTTTTCATTCTTCAATCTCGACTTGGGTGTATGTTAGTTTGGTTATTTTTCTGAGAGCTGACTACCTCAGTGGTAGAATAGCTCTCCATCTTGCAGCTGTAAAAGGACATGTCAGATGTATCCGACTAATAGTAGATTTTGTCCCAAATGCTCTCATTCTATTTCTAATTTTTCGTATTTAACCGTATATAAAAAATAAAGGAAAATTATCCATGCCTTTTACCGGTCAAATAGACCCACAAGTAATCACAATCCAAAAACGTCGCCTCCTATCAGTTCTATGAGTACAAAATCATTACCCGACAGAGTAGACGTTTGAACATTGTTCTTCATTTCCGATTAAAGAGAGTTCTGCTAAAGATTTCTGGGATTTGCTTTAGTGAAAGAGCGAGAAATAAAATATATCTGAATCTGATTTTTTTGTGTGATTGAATTGAGGATTTTTCTTTCTTGCGTGTCTAAATACAACAATTTATTTATTTTTTGGCGAGTTACCGATCTCATTTTATTTTTAACTTTTCATATTTAACCATATGTAAAAAATAAAAGAAAATTATCCCTGCCTTTTACCGGTCAAATGAACCCACAAGTAATCACAATCCAAAAATGTCGCCTCCTATTAGTTCTACGAGTACAAAATCATTACCCGACATAGTAGAGATCTGAACATTGTTTTCCATTTCTGATTAAAGAGAGTTCTACAGATTTGTGGGATTTGCTTCAGTGAAAAAGCGAGGAACAAAATATATCCGGATCTGATTTTTTTCTGTGACTGAATTGGGTATTTTTCTTTCTGGCGTGTATAAATACAACACTTTATTTATTTTTTGTTTACTTACCACTCTCATTGTATTTCTAATTTTTCGTATTTAACCGTATGTAAAAAATAAAGGAAAATTATCACTGCCTTTTACCGGTCAAATGGACCTACAAGTAATTACAATCCAAAAATGTTGCCTCCTATTAGTTCTACGAGTACAAAACTATTACCCGACAGAGTAGAGATCTGAACATTGTTCTCCATTTCCGATTAAAGATAGTTCTGCTGAAGACTGGTGCGATTTGCTTCAGTGAGAGATCCCGTGAAAGAAAATATATCTGAATCTGATTTTTTATGTGACTGAATTGGGGATTTTTCTTTCTTGCGTGTCTAAATACAACAATTTATTTATTGGCTAGTTACCACTCTCACTTTATTTCTAATTTTTTCGTATTTAACCACGTGTAAAAATTAAATGAAAATTATTCTTGCCTTTTACCGGTCAAATGGACCCACAAGTAATCAAAACATCGCCTCCTATTAGTTCTAAGAGTACAAAATCATTCTCCGACAGAGTAGAGATCCAAACATTGTTCTCCATTTCCGATTAAATAGAGTCTGCTTAAAATTTGTGGGATTTGCTTCAGTGAGAGAGCAAGAAAGAAAATATATCTGGATCTAATTTTTTCTGTGACTGAATTGAGGATTTTTCTTTCTAGCGTGTCTAGATACACCAATTTATTTATTTTTTGGCTAGTTGCCATTCTCATTTTTTTTTCAAGGAAAATTATCCCTGCCTTTTACCGGTCAAATGGACCCACAAGACTTTCACCTGAGGTTGGATGGAGTCACGCTGATGCTGATACCATCAGGGAACTGAGGAGAAGAGAAAGGCAAGATCCCAGGCAGCAAATGAACGTAAAAAGCAGTTGAACAAGTTGAGGCTCAAGGCTGACAAGACTGCTGAAAGAACAGCTTGGTGCACAGCTAGCTAGAAGTTCTTGCTCCAGCCAAGACTCAAGTATTAGATTGTGTAATAGTTTCTATTTTTAGGTGACAAATTTGAAGATTTTGGATCCTGCCATTTACTTTATTTCCGATTTTAAGACTTAGCTAGTGCCTAGTGTTATGCTCGGTTATACTTTTCTGCACAAAGAGTAACGAACCTTAAATGAGCACTGGAGGTTAATAATTCAAAAATACACATGTATGGGGAAAGATATCTTGACTTGTTAATAGAATTGGGAAACAAAATCTTATACCGTTAGACGTAGTGGCGGAAATTTCGGTTGCCGAAAATAAGTAGTGCATTCAAAATATATACAGTATATAGTTTCCATAGGCATTATTTTGTTTCCCACTATTCCACGATCCAGTTTTTGTTTATTTTCAAAACAAAAGATTCACTCCATTGAAATAACAGAGAAAAAAAAATGATGAATAAGTTCACCAATATTTTTTGAGAAAGAGGTTTGAAATTGATTACAAGACAACGAGGAGGTATAACAGAACAAAGAGAATCAGAGAGACAGCTAAAGAAAACAACAACAACGAAATGGTTCATACTTCTGGTACTGTTTCATCCTCTAATCACTTAACTCATGATCATACTAATTCTAGTACTGTTTCATATTCTCTCAATGATGATGCGATGCAAGAGATCTTAAGCAGAGTTCCTGTAAAATCCATAGTTCGGTTCAAATGCGTTTCTCAAGATTGGCTAGCAACAATCGAAAACGAAAAGTTCATTGCTTTACATGGCTCGAACTCCAAACCACGGCCATGCATCTGTATCACTGTTCAAGGTGAGGATGAGGTAAGTTTATATACTGCAAGTTTATCTGGAGATAGTGAAACAGTCTCATTTGTTGAAAATATAAAGTATTCGGCACCCCATGGGTTGGTACTGGACATGGGTGATTTTGAAGATGATAAGTTCAATTTTAATCCTGTTAATGGTTTAACATGTTTGTATTATTATGATGGACAAATATGTATATACAATATCAGCACACGAGAGAAGACATCATGGACTGTACCCCCTTTCAAGAAATTTGAATACTACTTCGATAATGGTCACAAGGAAGACAAGTTAATTCATGTACAATCCCATTATAGGTTTGGTTTTGATCCAGTCAAGAAAGAGTACAAGGTTATATTCATAGGAGAGATCACTGAAGCTGACATGGAAAATTGTACCGATGTAGAGGAATATATGGTATGCAACGTCTTGAAAATGGCCAGAGGAGGAGGACCGGGTTCATGGAAAGCAAGGGATGCAAATGACATACCAATGTGTGCGGTAAAAAATGACGGGGTGCATGTTGACGGTTTTATATATTGGATGGATGAACCATACTCCATAGTGGCATTCAATGTTGGACATGAGGAGTTCATCGAGATTTCTTTTCCGAAGGGTTTCTACGACAAAGCGGAAGTATATGATGAGTATGGTCCAGTAGAGGTCGATGGACGAATCGCTCTCATAAAGAGGATAAGAATGGACACAATCAGGCTTTGGATTTTGGTTGAAGATAATAGTTGGACTGAAGAAACTATATTATTGACTTCTAGTCCGGAAAGACTATTGAATGAGAGGTATGATTTTTTATCAATTACCAGGAGTAACTTGATAATCCTCGTGCCCAAGGATATGGAACCAGAAGAAAAAGATGAAGTCTTCCTCTATTGTTATGATTGGCAAATGAAGACATTTCAGGAGTTTGACATCACTGGAATCTTGCCAATGTTAACACCTGACTCTACTTACAGTATTGCTGGTTACATGGAGAGCCTTTCTGCACATGTTTAGAAGGAACCAACATGAAGAGTATTTGATTACATTGCTTTTAAATTTGAAATGATTTTCATTTTATTTTGTTTTTTATTATGGCACTTGTTTTTTTTAAAGACACTGGCAGCTATCTCCGATAGTACTGATTGTGATTTTATCTTATGCAACAATAAATTTGATATTCCTTTAATATAATGTTCCAATATGGATACTCCGATATACTGACTCGCTCATTTATGCTGCGTTGGATCTGTTATTTTTTTCTAGCCTCATTCCATGCGTTGACAATGATATCATGTTTTTAACTTATAATGCCTCGATTATGGTACGAGCCCCAGTGTGAAAGCTGCTTGTCTCATGCAATATTACTCTTAGTGTATATTCTAATTGTGTCATATTGTTTCAGTGCTAGTGAGCATTCTAGTGGAATACCCCAATATTATCAGCATTAATTCTATTGGGAGATTTAAATGGCTCCAGTGCTCAGCCATATCTAATAATACTGATAATTCCGATGTAATGGTGATTCAACTGCATTTGTTAAGTGTTCTTGTTCGGTACTTCTGTCTGCTAGTTTTGCACTTTTTAAAGTGACTGATTCCCATTTGATACGGCATTTAACTATCCTGTCTAGTTGTTCAATTTGAAACTCAATTGTACTTTCTCTTTCGTCTTCAAAGACAGGAAATTCGTACCTCGACTAGTTGAATGACTTCTGCTCCGAAACCACTTAAGTTTCTTTGCCCACACTATGGAACTTTAAAGACTTTATAACAGCGGAAGATTCAGAGCTGAAGGTGCAACTTCCCCTTTTATCCTTTTAGGTTTACTTGTCTGGATTGTTTATATTTCTCTTATTCTCTTTAACTGCAGAAATACCTATCTAGCATACTTCCAGTTTTGGCATTAGCTATGTCATGTCCAAGGAGAACGGGTACGTGAAATCATCACAGTTTTCTCTTTGTTTCTGCAGTCGCAGTTTGATCTTTAATAAAGGGAGAACCTTGAAATTGTATAGTTTGTAGCTATTACATTAGGTGAAGTTGTGGGGCTTCAAATTGTATGGAGTAGCTTGCATCAAATAAATGTTGTCTAGCTAGGCTGGGTACACTGGAAGTTATCTTAATAGAAATCTGCAGCATCAAAATATATATCTTTCTTATGATTTCGAAATTTATCTAGGAGCCTGGCTGGAGAAATCTCATAAGAGTACGCAGTTTTGAAACAGGTCGGGCGTCTGTGCTGCAGCTTTTCTATAGTAATTTATGTTGGGTGCAATAATCAAAAATAAGGAAAAATCAAATACTCCCTCCGTTCCTAAATAATAGGCTGGTTTCATGTGTAATTTGAACATGAAACCAACCTATTATTTAGGAACGGAGGGAGTAAATTACACATGAAACCAGCCTATTATTTAGGAACGGAGGGAGTAAGCAAAAGTTATTGATACTTAGCTTCTTTATAATGGAAGTGATTGATTTGCCGAAACGGACGAGCTCCCCATATCTCCGCAACAGCAACAAGGCAAAACTTTGGAAAAACAGAGTGAGTCACGTGTTCAACATGCTGTCCTTAAGACATTAGCGCCCGGCTACACTCAAGAGTGATGCTATAGCCCTCACAGGACGGATATCTCCAGGATAAAACACCCTACTACACCTACTACTAGCATATGTAGTAGATGCTCAACTTGAGCTTGGCAACTCCGAAAAACCCTTAAGGAAAATCGCGAACGCTAAAGAAAACAATATAAAATATTTTCCCTTGGGGGTCTCTCTAAAATATAGAGAAACCCCACCAATTTCCCATTAATTTTACAAAAATAGAGAAATTTGTTTATATAATGGAATAATACAACTTAAGAAGAGGAACTCCCCGATGTGGGACTAAAAAGCTTATATAGTCTCTTAAAACAACTAAAAAGTGGAAACTCCACGATGTGGGACTAATAAGTTTTTCATTCACAAAAGATAACAATAAATTATAATTTTTATTAAAACTTTAAAAAATCATTTTTTATTAATTGTTTTTCAACAATCCCCCATATGAATGAAAACTATATAAAACATGAAAACACAAGTAGATCTTGGTAAATCAACACCTCAATCTCACGACCGAACTGACTGAATAGACAGACGGACCGTGTATGTAGAAGTCATACTAGCCATTCCAACGTCCTCTCTCTCACACTAAATTGTGTTGACTCCAGGGTCATACTATGGATTGCAAAAATCATATAGTATAAAGAGCTTTCATCTTTAGTTCCTCACAAATGAGACTAAAGGTTCCTTTCACTAATGTGAAAATGCATGAACTAGTGAACCCTTAGGTCCTAAGTTCCAGTAATACCAAAACCATCAAAACAAAAATCACATAAAAACACAGGAAATACCATTTTAGGCAGAGGTGTCCATGAGGTCTTGAACCTTTGCTTAGTGAGATATTACCGGAATTACTTGCTAGAGACAGTGAACGCGATGTCTTGAACTGTTAGCTTTTGATGTAATTCACGATAACAACCACGGATATATCTCCAAGGTTGCTGCCAAGCTCGTGCTGTTTTGTCCAATTTGGCCCTGGACATATCCTGTTTCTCAGAATGCTCTAGAGAATCAAAGCTCATATTCTCATAGGAAGCGGCCCCACTTCCTCATCCAGATAGGTAAGTTTCCATAAAGAGTGTTACTGCTATACCCACTTCAATCTTAAATTAAAACTATAAAACTCATTAAGACTTCTTAAAAGTCATCCTTCACATGCAGTCACACTATCACGTCTACACAATAGGGAAGGGACAAAGAGTAAATTCTCTGATGGTGTTTACCTTTACCCACCACAAATTAGTTGTCTCATTCGAAACCTTGATCTTGGAATATCCAGTCAGCAAGGTTGAGTATCCTTCATGGCAATTTTAATTTATGAGCTTAAGCCTCATCCCCCTCGATGCATTTTAACTATCTCTTTGGATAAACCTTTCGTCAAAGGTTGCGCGATATTCTCCTTGGACTTTATCCAATCAATGGAAATAACTCCGATTGAGATTAGGTATTTTAATCTTTAGCTATTATAGCTTGGCTAACAAAATGTATAGATATAGCTGGCACAGGCCTATGCCAGAGAGGAATGTCTTCTAAAAAACATCTTAGGCACTTGGCCCCCTCTCGTACTTTATCTAACGCAATGAGCAATATATGTATGTTTGGAAATCTTCCAAAAACAAACCCTCCTGCTAGAGTGAAAACATATCCACTCGTAGACTTAGACTCCTCTGAGTCAACTGTCCAGTTTGCATCACAAAGTCCCTCAAGGACAACAAGATACCTTTCATAAATCAAACAAAAGGTAATAAAGTATTTTAGGTACCGTAATACTCTACTAAGTGCATCCCAATGCTCTTGCTATGGATTACAAGTAAATCTACTTAACTTACTCACAATATAGGCAATGTCTGGACTCTTATAGTTCATTAATTCATCAGACATCCTATAACTCTTGAGTATTCAAATTAAGATACTCTATTACCCTTATTTTTTCTTGAGTCTACAAGAAGAATCGTACGGAGTACAAGCAGGCTTATAATCATACTGACTATATCTCTTAAGAACAAATTTAACATAATGAGAATGACTAAGACTATAAATGTTAGATTATCTCCTAATCCTCATCCCTACATCAACAGGGCCTAAGTCTTTCAAGTCAACATTCTCATTCAGCAAATGTTTTTAGTGGAATTAATCACATCTATATTTGTATCAAGTATAAGCATATCATCAACATACAAGCATACAATCACACATGCATCCTTAACAAGTTTACTATAAATACACTTGTCAGATTCATTATCTTAAATCCACTACTCATTATCACATGATCAAATTTTCCATGTCACTGTTTATGTGCTTATTTCAAACCATACAAAAATTTGTTAAGTTTACAAACTTTGTCTTCATAACCTTTCACCATAAAATCCACAGGTTGGTCTAAGTATATTTCTTTATCTAATTCATGGTATAGGAAAGTTGTCTTAACATCCATCTGATGTTTCTCTAAGTTGTGTATGGCAGTAATAGAAATTAGTTCTTCAAATGAGGTAATTCTCGTCACAGGTGAATAAGAATCAAAGAAATATACACCTTCTTTTAGTTTATAGCCTTTAGCTACCAACCTAGCCTCATATTTTCCACAATTCCATCTAACTTATGTTCCTCTTAAAGACTCATTTACATCATATGGTCTTACTTCCTGGAAGTAAACTAGCAAGATCCCAAGTCTGGTTCTGACGGACTGAGTCCATTTCACTAAATGAAGCTTCTTACCAGAATAGGGTTTCAGTAGATGTTATGGCTTCTTTATGAGTCTAGAACTTAGACTAAGCTAGGCATATTATGAAGTCAGGTCCATAAGAAGTCTCAGTTCTAATCCTTTTACTTCTCCTATGATCAACTCTACTCCATCTACCTTTAAAGGTAAATTCTGACTAGTTGAAAAGACATCTAGGGGATCAACAACACATCCCTAAGAAGAGACAGGTTTCAAAATGAACATGTTCAAAGAACTCAACATCCCTAGACTCCATAAAAGTATCCATACCAAAAAGAAGAACTCACAACCAAAAAACTATATGCAGTAGGGTACTTATGACACCTTATCTAAACACCCCCACACTTTGACGTATGCATAAAAAGGTTGTCTATCTTTCCATACTCATATGGAGTTTTATCTGATCCTTTAAAGGTTACTCTATTCAGGATATAACGAAATTAGAGGAAGACCTTCCCCCACAAGTTTGCGGTTATCCTGTAATCAACATGGCATATATCATCTCCTTAATGGTTCTGTTCTCACGTTCAACTGTACCATTAAACTATGGTGAATAAGAAGGTGCGATTTCCTATATGAATTTCATACTTGTCATCACGTTCAGACCTAATCCTTTTAGTGGTAACATATACTTTGCTTTCAATTTCAAGTTTATACTCTTAACGCTTCTAAGGCATCATCCTTACCCAAGTAAGTATACAAGATAGTACCTCGTACAATCATCTAAGAAAATTATGAACCACCTTTTATCACTTTAGTTTGGGTTGATTTCATGTCAACTAGATCTAACTGAATTAATTCTAAGGGTTTAGAATTACTCAAAACAATTTTGTTAAAAGATTTTATAGCATATTTTGATTCGGCAGAGATTTCACTTTTTTGTTCAAAATCCAAAATAAATTTGGATACGCAGCCTATGCTAGCCAGTTTATGCATTGACTTATAATTACAGTTCCAACTCTACCATGCAAAATATTCAATCACACAAAAGAAATCACAACAATCAACGATTCGCCTTTAAGCTTATAAAGACCCTAAGTCTTTAACCCTTTCCTTAAAAATCACTTCCCTTAGCTACGACAAGTTTTCCAGATTCAATTAATATCTTAAGTCTTTTACCATCTTCAACAGAACAAGATACAAGATTCTTGCATATGCTCGGAACATGAAAACTCATTCAATGTGAGAATATTACAAATATGAGCTTCTACTCGACCTTTCCCTTTTATGCAACCTCGGTCGCAGATGAGTTACTCATATAGAGTTTCTCGACATCCCTTATCCTCTGATAAGAGGTGAACATGTCTTTGTTTCAACAAACATGCTTAATGGCTCCATAGTCCACCCCAGTCTCTCATATTGGTTATTAAAATAACTTCCGACATCATGCCACTGAACTCGTTCTAGTTTGTTTCAACTAAATTAGCATTAACTTTCTACTTATTAAGGTTTTTATGTTGTCTACACATTACTTCCGTATGGCCAGGAATTTTACGAACATAACAATCACTCTTAATTAAAGTAATGCCAAATTCAGGTTTACGAAACATACCTTTCTTATGAAGACTACGCTTAGAGTCATGTTTGATGTTCTCGCCTTTGTCAGCTTTGGAAGACTTGTGTTCATCCACATGCGCCTGTTAGCCATATCCCTTTCCAGTTTCATGTAACAATCTTCGTTTATACTCTAACTAGCCCAATCACCTAATACACCACATTTCACAAACCTTAGTTCCGAATCGGAAAATAAAATATGAGTTTTGAAGATAACATCTAGATTTACAAACTTCATTTGAATCAACATTTCAAATAACTCATGGTTACCCCATAAAAACTACTTTAGTTAACAACAAATTTCTGCTCGTCAGAATTTTCCAGGAACGTTTCTCTGTTTTGTAAAATATCAAAAAAATACTTTTACAACTCCAAAAATTCTGAAATTTTATGTGGGTAACTATCAAGATGCGTACTACATTAGGTCAAAAAATTTCATCGAAATTCCTTTTAGGTTGATAAATAAATTCGAAATCCTACAGCTGACCAAAAATTCGTTTTTTGTTTTTCACTCAACAATTAGCATCCACGATTATTACAAACTCTAATGTCTTATGATTGTTGGGTGCAATAATCAAAAACAAGGAAAAATCAAATAAGCAAAAGTTATTGATACTTAGCTCCTTTATAATGGAAGTGATCGATTTGACGAAATGGACGAGCTCCCCATATCTCCGCAACAACAACAAGGCAAAACTTTGGAAAAACAGAGTGAGTCATGTGTTCAACATGCTGTCCTTAAGACATTAGCGCCCGGATACACTCAAGAGTGATGTTATAGCCCTCACAGGACGGATATCTCCAGGATAAAACACCCTACTACACCTACTACTAGCATATGTAGTAGATGCTCAACTTGAGCTTGGCAACTCCGAAAAACCCTTAAGGAAAATCGCGAACGCTAAAGAAAACAATATAAAATATTTTCCCTTGGGGGTCTCTTTAAAATATAGAGATACCTATTTCCCATTAATTTTACAAAAGTAGAGAAATTTGTTTATATAATGGAATAATACAACTTAAGAAGAGGAACTCCCCGATGTGGGACTAAAAAGCTTATATAGTCTCTTAAAACAACTTAAAAGTGGAAACTCCACGATGTGGGACTAATAAGTTTTTCATTCACAAAAGAAAACAATAAATTATAATTTTTATTAAAACTTTAAAAAATCATTTTTTATTAATCGTTTTCCAACAATTTAATGAGATCCAGCATTGTTAGATGAATTCTTTACTTTTTTGAAAATAAAAAATAAAACAAATGAATTCATTTCTCATTTCATCTTTGAAAATAGAAAAATAAAACAAATGAATTCATTTCTTATTTGGTGATTGGATTAGTAACAAATTCAGCTTTGTTGATTTTTCAGCTGGTTGAAGACCTTGATTTTGTTGGTTGAGCATGTTGACTCCGCAAATTATAAGATAACATATCATTTTTTTACTAGTTCTGCCAAGTGAAATTTCTAAAAAAGAATTATTGGCGAGGATGAAAATCTTGATAATCTCATCTTTTTCTGTTTTAGCTCTTCTTTTTGTATGCTAACTGAACAAAAGAATAAACTCAACGAGTGAAAATTTATGACTTTGGATCAAATTATGATGGTATCATTCAAAGCACTATGTCGCAGCTGCTCCACAGTACATGGAGAAGCAATGCTGGTTACTGGGGGCTTATGTTAGAAGTACATGTTTTTGGAATGGTTGGCAGAATTTTGAAGGGTCTCAAGTTGCACCATATGTACGGGGTTGTTGGCGATGACAAGATTCTAACATTCGGCGATGCTATGAAAAGTATACGGCATGTAATTCTACGTTGTTGCCGATGAAGGTATATTAACTATGCTCAGTTAAATGGACAAGCAATATTCAAATGCTTGGTCTAAAGAATATTATCCTCTGGAACAGAATGAGGTCAACCTATCCAATCACACCTAGTGGTCTGGTGGTTGGCATGTTCCCTCCCACTGCGGAGGTAGGATTCGAACCATGTAATTGCCAAAAATCCACTCCAATTCAAGGAGTTTTGATGCAGGGTATTAAAAAGAAAAAAAGACAAAAAAAAAATCAGGCGAAAACTGAGTTAACTCAGTTCAAAAAAATTCATCCAAATTTTTCAAACTTTCATGAATCTGTGATCGTTTTCATCACCCTAATCTTAACCAATTAAGATTTTCTTCAATTAAAATGCTTTACTTGAAATTTTCATATCGATTTGCTTGTAATTTTAGTTTCTTCTCATAGTAGTTTTTAAAACCCTAATATGTTATCTTTCTATTCATTCTTTTCATAAATCTTCAGTTCTAAATGTTGTTTTATTACCTTACTCTAATGAATCTCTAAATTTCTTTGCAGTGCCTTTTTCCAGATATCATGGAAGGCATTCGTTTTTGGACCTTTGCTATTTCACTTCTCCTTCTGTCAATGATATTGTTGCATCCTAAATCCAGTTTATGGTCAATTTCGACAGCAGTATTGCAAGCCATCAATTCAATGTTGGGGTTTAACAGTATGTTCCAGTATTATAGCTTAGATCATGTGTATGATCACAATGGTGTTAGTGACTTAATCAACAAGGATTCCATAGGTAAAGATACAGTGAGTCCGATTCAAAATTTTCAAGCTCAAAAATTGAATTTTCACAATTCAAACTTTCCCCCTATTAGGTTGCGTAATTATAGGGTTTCCAGTTGTCCCTTGATTATGTATCAGTTGACCCATAACAACTTCAATTCTGAAAATTATTCTCCTTATATTCAGGATATTTTCCTTCCTTTTTCCACTAACAATAGCTATCTCTTTCTAACTAATTATAGTTACTTTGGAAGGCTTTTGAATATTTATAAAGAGAAGAAAGTAGAGATTTTCAACATAATACATTGCAAAGAAAAGTTTTCATCTAGAATTCTCATAGAAATGGCTTCATCATCGAGCAATCAAATCTCAGTCATAACATCTCAAATGCAGAAAACAAGGATTCGTGATATGGGTGCAAGGAAGATGAGGCGTACGTTTGGTACTGCGGGAGCTATATCAGTTGCAAAAGAAGAATGGAGAAATACTCTTATTGTGAAAATTTTCTCGAAAGATCCAATCGAAACAGACACGGTGAGAAGGGAAGTAACTCAATTGTGGAAACAATACAAAACAAAAGAAGTTCGTGGTGTTGATAGGAATATCTTTCTTTTCAAGTTCAACTTTATGGAGGTGTGATGTGTTTTCAACTTTGTTGTAGTAGTGGTAAATAAGATTCGAACTCTAAGACTTGTGAAGATTCGATTTTTTAAATTTAATAAAAATATATACAAAAATATTAAACAATGGGCGAGAGGTACTGGGACTAAGGATTTAGCCAATCTTCATAACATAAGGTTCACTTATTTATTCTAAACAATTTTAGCTCAAGAAATATAAACATGGACTCTATTTTTGCCAAGGTAGATTCTCAAAACATTGATTGTAAATCCTAAGCATGATGTATCAAAACACCTAAGCTAAGCATACATCATCAAATTAAATGACAACAAATTAAATCAAATCATATTTCAATTAATATTAGTGCAAAAGTCATAAAAAAGAATAAAATAAATTTACCCATGTATGAAGTTCGGCCTCCTCCGTCGTCCCAGTGTAGGGGTTCAGCTCCTCATATTATAGACACTCTCAAAATATTTTTTATTTGCTCAAAAAGTGTTTACAATGGTGAAAATGGAGAAAATAGTGAAAAACAGGATTTTGTGACGCATGAAAAGCGTCACAAAATGAATGATATAATAAAAGTGTTGTAGTCACTATTCCGAAATCGCTGGAAAAGTGCTACCCACTGCCGTAAATTTTCGACAGTTTTCAATGACTGTCTTCAGTAGGTGTTGTTCTTCGTGTTCTTGATGGTCATCATCAACAGCAGCAGCAGAACCCGAGTTTCTGCAACTCGTGATTTCTCGCTCCTGAGCTCTCCTAAGCTCCCCAAACTCTCCACACCCCTTCTATATGACCTGGGTAATATATTTATACCCGAAAGATGCATCGAATCTCCTCCATAACTTCAAAAAATCTTCTCTTTATTATTTTTATTCTCACGGCAATAATTTCATGTTTTAGCTTCTCCACGCGTTTGCAGCTAGATTAATCTCCAAATAT
>JAJJMB010010315.1:4460911-4491258 GCA_023531105.1 Papaver atlanticum | reverse complement strand
CGGGGTTCCTCCGACACATTTTTGGGGTGATTCCGGTGCATTTCTGGGGTGCCTTTAGTACTCTATCCTGGGGTGTGAAACACCACTTTTCGAGCCAATTTCGCCGCAAGAGCTTATTTCTCTAAAAATACCTACAAAGACATTAAATAACAAAATAAATACAAAATCGAACACTAACAATATATACAATTGAGATATATTATACACAATAATGCGTCTATCAATGTGGTGGAAGCTATACTCAAGAAGGGTCCATGGAATGTCAAAAAATGCCTTCTTAATCTGAAAAAGTATGATGCAACTATTGCTATTAAGGATCAAACCTTTACTCACCAGGACTGGTATCTTCAATTCAAAAATTTAATGCTTGAACATCATTCTGTACAAGTAGTGGATGAATATTTACAAGAACTGGGACCTAAGATTCACACGATTCCTGAAAACTGCAGACCTGGTTATAGAAGTATGATTACTTCAAGAGTGAAGATAGATCTCAAAAAAACTCTTTTTAGAGAAGGTTGGTGGAATACAGCTTCTGGTGGTGTTACTTGGGTTCGATATCATTGGGAAAGACAACCACATCTTCTCTGCCAGGAATGTTTTACAATTGATCATGATGATGAAGAGTGTCAGAATACAGCTGAAGATATTAAAATAAGAAGATACACAAATGAAGAGTATATTAATTACTGCAATGAATTGGCTAGACAATATGGAGTGGAGGTGATTGAAGATATAGATCTTATGTTGAAGAATATCTGTGAAGCTAGTTTGAGACAACAAGCAGAGGCTAAGGAGGAACTGAAAACACCATTGGTCATAATTTTGGAACAACTAATATACCGGGTGAAATTGATGGCATGGACCATGACTTGGCTGAGGAAGGAGAATCAAATGCAAAGGAGTACTCCCGTGAAATGAATGAGGCTTCTGATGATTTGGTAACTATTTATCACAACTACTTTTTTCTGAATTTACAAAAGTTTTATTTTCTTTCATTTAACAGTAATTACTCCCTCACAAATATGAAAATATTAGCTTGGAATGTCCAAGGCTTGGCCAAAAATTTCACTAGGGATCAACTGTTTAGTTTAGTTCAAAAACAATCCCCTGATTTCTTGTTTCTTTCTGAAACCAAAATTGATAAGGACAGAATGGTAGCTCTAGATAATTTTTTGAATTACTGTAACCATATTCATATTGATAGAATTGGGCTTGCTGGAGGATTGATGCTTATGTGGAAAGATGGAGTCTACTGTGAAGTTCAGGATATCTCTAATAATATGTTTCATGTGGTAACAAAACTGGACCCTAGTAAACCTGAAGTTCTAATTACCTTTATGTATGGCTCCACCTATTTTGATAAAAAGAAGGAACAATGGGATTTCATGTTAAGAATTAGTGAAAATATAAATCAACCTTGGCTAGTAATAGGAGATTTTAATTTTCACTTGCATGATTTGGCTAATTCCTCAGACTTTTCAACAGAGGATAAGTATGGGGTACACTGGTAAGAATTTCACCTGGTCTAGTAATAGATTTGGTGTTGGTATTAGAAAATCTAGAATTGATATGGCCCTAGGAAACAGTCATTGGCTTAGAGATTTTCCTCAGGCTAAACTTTGTCACCTAGTTCAAGCAGGTTCAGATCACCGCCCTATTCAACTTGTTACTAGTGAAATTAAAAGGAATACTTGGAGACCCTTTAAGTTTTTTGATGTTTGGATGAAACATTTTGCTTTTAAAAATCAGTTATATATTTCTTGGAACACTGAAATGAATGGTTCCCCTGCTTTTAAACATACTTCTAAGAAACATTCAGCTAGGAAAAGATTATCTCATTGATAGAAATATTAATAATCTACAAAATCAACTTGAAGCAGTTCAAAATGAACCTTTCTCTGACACTCAGCATGATAAAGTAGTTAGTATAACTAAAAATCTTGATAACTGGTTTACCATAAAGGCTGAATTTTACAAGCAAAAATCTTGAGATAAATTTGTCACTGAAGTGGATAATAACACAAATTTTTTCACACTCTAGCTAACAGAAGAATGTTTAGGAAAAACATTGATAGCTTATGTGATTCTAGTGGTGTTCTGTATAATGATAGAGAGGATATGGCTAATATGCTTGTGTCTCATTTTGGTTCAGTTAGTACCATTTCCAATCCCCGTATAACTGATGACACATTTGATATTATACCCTCTATAATTACTGCCTAGGATAATCTTATTCTTACAAGTATTCCTACTTGTGATGAAATTTATAAAACCATTAAACTTATGTCTTCTTGGAGTTCCCCGGGTCCAGATGGTTTTCAAGAAGGATTTTATCAGTCTAATTGGGATATAGTAGGTAATGATGTTATTAAAGTTGTTCAAAGTTTCTTTATAAATGGATTCATGCCATCTGAGTTTAATAAAACTTACTTCTCTTTAATTCCTAAAACTGATAATCCTAGTTGTCCTGTTGATTTTAGGCCAATAGGTTGTGCAATACCATATACAAAACTATTTCTAAAATCATATCTAATAGGATCAAACCTCATCTGAAAAATCTTATTTCTCCCTACCAGGCTGCTTTTGTCCCTAGCAGATCTATACATGATAATATTATCATTGCTCATGAAATGATCCATACTATGAAACATAAAGAAAGTTTTAGTGGGACTATGGCTTTGAAACTAGACCTATCAAAGGCATTTGATAGAATTGAATGGCCTTTTTTGATAGGGACTCTTAAGAAATTTGGTTTTAATGATCAGTTTTGTGGCTTTATTGAACAGTGTATTTCTACTACTCAGATTACAGTACTCTTGAATGGTTCTCCTACTCACAGTTTTTCCCCTTCTAGAGGCATTAGACAAGGTGACCCTCTGTCACCCTATCTTTTCATAATTTGTATGGAATACTTATCTAGACTTCTCTTAAATGCAGAAACTAATCATTTAATTTCAGGTGTTAAGGCTGCTAGGAATGCCCCAGGTATTACCCACCTTATGTTTGCTGATGACATACTAATCTTTACTAAGGCAGATATGCATAACATTGCAGGTATCATGAGTGTCTTAGATAATTTTGGTAAAGTTTCTGGTCAAATGCTGAATTTAGATAAGTCTAGTGTTTATTTCAGTCATAATCTTAATCCTAGTACCAGAATTGATTTAGTTAGAGAACTGAAAATGTATGAGATGAAAGACACGTATAAGTATCTTGGGATCACTCTTATAATTGGGAGAAACAAAACTAAGGCTTTTAATCCAATAAACACTCATTTGGATCTAGACTCAAAACTTGGAAGGGTAAAACAATGAACCAATCTGCCAGATCTACCATGGTCAAGCATGTTCTTAATGCATTACCAACTCATCAGATGGGTAGTTTTTGGATTACTAAAACTATGATAGATAAAATGGACTCAATCCAGAGGCAGTTCTGGTGGGGTCATCAAAACAGTAGGGGTCTTTGTTTGATTGGTTGGAACAAACTTAGTATACCTAAGTCTTTGGGAGGTCTTGGGTTCAGGAATATTGAGCAGTTTAACACTCTTTATTGACAAAAATTGCTTGGAAAGCCTGTAATGATAGTGAATCTCTTTGTATGCAAATTGTTATAGCGAAATATGGGAAAAATGAGAGTCTACTCCACCTGGATAAACTCAAAGATGAATGCTCTTGGCTATGGAGAAGCATTTTTTTCCGGTTTAGAGATAGTTCAACAACACTCTATGTGGTTTGTTAGGTGTGGTACCAAAATTAACATTTGGTTAGATTGTTGTATTATAGGATACAATAGTCCACATGTCCCAATTTTGGGTCTTTCTAGCCTTGTTTCTTATGAATTTGTTTGTGATATGTTCTTGCCAGGCACTAGAATTCGGAATGATGAGTTAATGAATAGCTTGTTTAACCATGATATTGCTAATTCTATACTTAGGGTGAACATCCCAACAACAGGTGAGGATTATCTTATTTGGAAGCCAGATAGACAAGGTAAGTATTCTGTTAAAAGTGCGTATAATACCTTGTGTGCTGATTATGTCAACAATACTATTAGTACTGATGTGATTCCTAGAGAGGTTTGGAAACAACTCTGGTGTATCAATGTACCTCATAGAGTACAGCTTTTTATGCGGAAATGCCTTAAAGACATTATTCCCACTAAAGATAGAATTGTGGACTATAAGATTGAAATCGACATACAATGTAGTTTCTGTAACAATGTTGTAGAGACTTTAAATCATTTGTTTGTTGATTGTGCTTACGCTAGAGAAATTTGGATGGGTGTAAATGTTAATATTTCAGTGATTTTACAGGAATTTAACAATTTGCAGGATTGGATTGTAAGTTGGTTCACTAATAATGAAGATAATATGGCTGATTTTGATATCTATACTGAAAGTCATATTTGCAGGCTCATGTGTACCATATGGTATATCTGGAAAGACAGTTGTAGTTTGTTTTTTCAGAGGACTAAACCAAATGCTCAGGGAACCATTATAAGAATTCAACAGTTAGTTCAGTTGTATAATGTTTCTATTGGAAGCAATGGTATACATAGAACTCACAATGTGCAGATAAATGAGTGGTCTCCACCTGAATATGGCTATGTTAAAATCAATATCGATGCTTCTTATCTACCTGATACTAAAAAAAGGCAGTATTGGACTAATTGTGCGTGATTGTGCAGGTTCCCCTCTAGGAGTCAAAGGTATCAACATGGAAGAAGAAGAAGATGCTGAATTTGGAGCAGAGTGTTTTGAATGCAAAGCTCTTAAACTGGTGATGGAATGGACAGAAGTGTTAGGTTTTAATAAAGCGATTTTCGAGATGGACTGTGAAAATGTGATTTCTTCTCTGCAAAAAGAGGAATTACAAGTTCACTGGTCTAATCAGAATACAATTCAATTTCTTAAGAACAAGTTTAATATTAATAATCTTTGGTTCTGTAAGTTAGTCAATCGACTAGGGAATAGTGTGGCGCATAATCTAGCAAAAAAAAAGTTAGAATTGATGCAACCAATTTTTGATTAATAAAATTTTCTTTAGTATAAAACAAACAAACAAAGGTCAACCTAGTTCAAGTCTTGCTCATTGGTTCACTCTTGACAGTTGGTTCAAGAACACATTAACATATATATCAATGGAGGGTAGATTCTTCTATTGATGTTTTGAGAAATATAGAATCAAGGTCGATATTCTATGGAAGAAAAGACTGCGAAAGATACGGTTCACATGAGAAGAGAGAAAGGTTTCTTTTTCTAATACTAACAAAAAGTCCCTAGCTAGGGTTTGAAGGCTTAAGCGTCCATACAACTATTGTTGGTTGGCGAACCGTGCTTAAAAGCTTCCATAAAACTATTTCTGGTTGATACTGAATCACTAATCTAGCCTCGAATAATTTAAAATTCCTTACACAGTCAGATTTATGTACCGTACAATTTTATTGGGTTAAACCGTCATTTGACAACAATCAAAATTGCAAATAATAGGACAATGAAATGAGAAATGAATTCATTTGTTTTATTTTTTATTTTCATCTCAAAATCCGCAATTGATCGATAAAGTCGCCGGGTAATGATATCAGTGATCTGAGTTTGATATCAGTGATATGAGTTTGATACTTCCCGGCACCAAATTCTTTACTAATTAAAAAAATATCAAATTCTTTACCGATTAAAAAAAAAACTCATTTTTCGAAAAAATAAAAAAAAGAAGAAAATGCTAATCTTATGAGGGTGTGCGGGGCTATGGGAATACATTTCTAGAGTCTAGACAAACGTAACCTTCAAGTGAAACAAATAATAATATCTATGGGTGTACATGGTCGGTTTCGGTTTCGATTTTTGCTCAAACCAAAACTGAAACCGTTACTCCCGGTTTTTGATTTTCCAAACCAAAACCGTTCCATTAACCGACGGTTTCGGTTTTTAGTTTTACCGTTGGATTCCGGTTTTACCATTCGGTTTCGGTTTTACCATTATTTTGTTAGCTTCATGCAACTGACAGTTATAAGAAAAAATACAAAACAAAAAAAAAAGATTGAATTATAATTGCACAAAATTACACATAAAATTACATATTAAAATTAAATAAGTATTAAATATAGACATTTATAGTTTAAATTTACGGATAAAATTAAATATAGTTAATTTAAGGTAGATCTAATGGTTGATATTAATTACATCACAGCTAATCGATTTTACCGTTGGTATTCGGTTTGGTTTTTATATCAAACCAAAACCGAAACCTTTATTACCGGTTTTTATCTTTTAAAACCAAAACCAACCATTAGTAAATGATTCGATTCGGTTTTCTTCTAATCGGTTTGGTTCGGTTCAGTTTTAGCAGATAACCGTTATTATGTACCGCCCTAATAATATCAGTATATCAGGATATTATTAATCTAGCCAAATATGCAAATATTAGCTTCCCATATCAAAACTTGAAATGGTAGTGATCTCACAAAAATTTAACCACAACCGTCTAAAATGGACTAGAAACAAAAAAAATACAAAGTGGTCGTGAAGCAGGCAATTGATCAACACTTGGACGGCCTAACTTGTGGATGACTACCAACCTCATCACGGACACATCAACTGGATCACCCCACGTTCCTTCCCTCATGCTAATGCGTCTCATGTCCAATTAACGCATTTCAATCAAATTTAATAGACCGCTAAAAACAGTAAGACTACTTCCCTCTCCTTCTATCTGGCCGTTTTTCTTGTTCTACCCTCTTCTAACGGTCGTTTGTTGCCGTATTCTTCCCTGTGTCGCCGGATGTTCATTGCCGGAAACCTTGAAATATCCGTGTAATCTCAATCCCATGTATCCTGTAACCTACATTACTCTCCCAAATAATACTAATTGTTAAACCTTCACTCTCTTGGCCCTTGTTTCTCTGTTTTTGATCCTATAATGGACATCAGTCATCACAATAATCACAATCATCACAGTTACAGTCACAGATACAGGTATCTCAACATGCACCTCAACAATCACATTAGCATCAATAACCCCATCTCTATAAAGAATCACAACATCAATCTCCCTATTAATCACAGAATCCTTAACAGTCATAATATTAGTCAGTTCTACAACACTCTTGGATACAAGCTACAAAGTCTCAAGCATATCAACAATTTGAAGAATTACCCAAGTGAAAATGTTATTCTTGTAACTCAACATGTAAATCATGTTATTCATCCTATTCAGGCAAGAGCTAAGGAAAATAAATTCAAATCCACAACAGCTAATTTCAATAACCATCAGAATCATATTAACCTGGAAGCTTACAAAACCAAGTCAGGTAAACAAACTTACATCTTCAAAACCAAACCCAAAAAAATCCATAATAATATCCTAAAACACCAATCAAAACCCTTTGCTTCAAAATACCAAACACAAATTCAAGAACCATAATTTTTTTTAAAGCATTCCATCATAGGCTATCTGTCTTTAGAGATTGAAGAACATAATTTAAGCACTAAACCAAAAACCTACCTCAGTTGCTGACGCGGAATGCTAGTGCATGTACTTTATTAAGTATCGGTTTATTTAGATATTAATATATATTTGAATAGTTTAAGTTATTTTATGCGAGTAAATAAAATTAAACATCCATGCATGCATGAACCTATTAACTAAGATAGTTAGTTCTTGCATGGATATAAGCTATATAAAGTCATGTATTGTTGAAGAGAAGACACATTCGAATTTGAAATAAATATATTATAAACATTATATGTTTAAATTAAAGAAGTGATTTCTTTAATAACTCTTATCTCTTAGGTGGATTCTTGAGAGTGACGAGTGATTCTATTTTGAGTTGGCATTTGTAATTATCTTCATTAGATCCTATTTATCCGGTGTCAAAGTGGTATCAGAGCCAGGCAAGAGACGTCATGGTTGGCAGAGGTGGTCGTCGTGGTAGACGTCGAGGTCCGAATACCGAAGAGGCTGCTCCAAATCGTGAGAGAAATCTTAGAGACATCGAATTAGATGATTTTAGAAGACAAGTGCGGGAACTCCAGGAGCGTTTACTACGCTACGAACCTCTGAATCATGATGAGTCTTGTCATGAATCAGAAAATGATGCTGATGAAAGCGATGTCGTTAATCCCTTTAGGCGTGATCGAGATCAAGACTCAAGTGATGCGACAAGTGTGAGGCAACATCGAAGAAATTTTAATTTCCGTAGAAATGATGATATGAAGGTTGATATTCCAGAATTTCAAGGAAAATTGAATGCAGAAGATTTTATTGATTGGCTACATACTGTTGAAAGAATTTTTGATTATAAAGATGTGGAAGAACATCGTAAGGTAAAATTAGTTGCTCTTAGACTACGAAAGCATGCTTCAATCTGGTGGGAACACCTTAAGAAGCAACGTGCTCGTGAAGGTAAAAATCGCATACATACATGGGAAAAAATGAAAAAAGAAATGATAAAAAAATATATGCCAGAAAATTACCGCCAGGAGTCCTTTTTAAAATTTCATAATTTAAAACAAAAAGATATGACTGTTGAAGAGTACGCTGTAGAGTTTGATAACCTTCGTATGCTTTGTGACATTAGCGAACCTGAAGAACAAACTATTGCTCGTTTTCTGGGAGGTTTGCGAACAGATATCTGTGACGTGGTGCAGTTACATCCATACTGTACTTACAATGATGTTGTGAAGTTGTCTTTGAAGGTGGAAAAACAAATCAAAAAAGGACGTGGTAGCAATTTCAAACCTTGGTCTAAAGATCCTAGCAAAAATTGAGGTAATTTTTTCATTCCTACTACAACGTCAACTACAGAGGTATCTACTTCAAAAGTATCTAAGCAAGAGGGTCAGGTACAAATCGATCTTAGCCTATACAATGTTATAAGTGTAAAGGTATTGGACATTTTGCATCTGAATGTCCAAATCGTAAGATTGTTTCACTTGCGGACGAAGTAGATCATGAAGTTTCAGGTGATGGAAAAGAGGAAGATGGTCCAATATTTGACGAAGAAGTTGTTTATGCTGATGAGGGAGAAAGCTTGGTTATTCGATGTTTCCTAAATGCTGACCATGTGGAAGATGATACATGGCTTCGCTATAACATATTTCGCACAAGGTGTACTTCCTTGGGAAAGGTATGCAGTGTAATCATTGATGAAGGTAGTTGTGAGAATGTAGTTTCTACTACTATGGTCGAAAAATTGAATCTCCAAACAAAAGATCACCCACATCCATATAAACTATCTTGGTTCCGAAAAGGGAATGAAGTCAAGGTAAATAAAAAATGTTTGGTTCAATTTTCAATTGGGAAGAATTACAAAGATGAAATATGGTGTGATGTTGTTCCTATGGATGCTTGTCATTTATTGTTGGGTAGACCTTGGCAATATGATAGAATGGTTGTGCATGATGGATTTAAGAACACTTACTCCTTTGAAAAAGATGGATTTAAAGTTATTTTAAGTCCAACAAAAACGGAATGCGGTCCACAACTTTCAAAGGGAGAGGGAAGTAATTTACTCTCTAAATATGATTTCCTTCTTTCATTGAGAAAAAATCAAGAAACTGTTACTTTGGTGTTACAAGAAGTAAATGAAGAGAAGTGTGAAGTGTCTCCAATCATACAATCAATACCTCAATAATTTGAAGATATTATCCCAACAGAAATTTCATCTAGGTTACCACCAACGAGAGGTATTCAAAATTACATTGAATTTGTTCATGGTTCAGTAATTCCTAACAAGAATGCATACAGGTTTGAAAACATGGACAAACACGAAGTCATCAATCGTAGTTTGGTAAATATCTTGAGGAGTCTGTTGGAAAAAATATTTGTCAGTGGGATCTTATCTTGGCTCAAGCTGAGTTTGCATACAATCGTTCGACAAGTCAGACTACTGGTAAAAGTCCCTTTGAAGTTGTCTATGGAAGAAATCCAATAATCCCAATGGATTTGGCTTCACTTCCTACAAGTTACCAGTTTAGTGGGGATGCTAAGGAACAAGCTCACAATATTAAGAAGTTGCATGAACAAGTACGTGTTCGCACTATAAAGCAAAATGAAAAGTATCAATCTCAAGCCAACAAACACAGAAAACAAGCATCATTCAAGGAAGGTGATTTGGTATGGATTCATCTTCGAAAAGAACGATTTCCGCGTGGCAAACATGGAAAGTTGAAACCTCGGGAAGATGGGCCTTTCAAAGTACTCAAGCGTGTGGGAGGCAATGCATACAAAATATAGCTCTCAGGTATCGAAGAGAACTCAGAGACGAGTTCTCGCGTAGCAGAAGCATATGACGCGGAATGCTAGTGCATGCACTTTATTAAGTATCGGTTTATTTAGATATTAATATATATTTGAATAGTTTAAGTTATTTTATGCGAGTAAATAAAATTAAACATCCATGCATGCATGAACCTATTAACTAAGATAGTTAGTTCTTGCATGGATATAAGCTATATAAAGTCATGTATTGTTGAAGAGAAGACACATTCGAATTCGAAATAAATATATTATAAACATTATATGTTTAAATTAAAGAAGTGATTTCTTTAATAGCTTTTATCTCTTAGGTGGATTCTTGAGAGTGACGGGTGATTCTATTTTGAGTTGGCATTTGTAATTATCTTCATTAGATCCTATTTATCCGGTATCAGTTGCACTTCCAGATGTCACTCATTGCTTTCAATTGTTTGGCTGATAAGATCGTCCACTCCGAGTCCTGGATCAGAGATATTCAGCTTGACGTCTAGTTGCACGGGAAGAATGACCAGGAGGACTTCTCTGGTGGTTCATTGGCCTTGGCCTTACAGGAGAAGGAACTGGATCTTCCATGACTGGCGCGGCTGGCTGTTGGCGTTGCTGCATATCATGTGGTGGTGGATGCATTATTTGAACTTCAGTTGGTGGGTTATGATCACCATATCCTGCATCAGCTATCAAAGATACATTCTCAGCAATTCGACCTACCACTGGACACAACAAATCAAGAAAGGGAAATGCTATTGCATCAGCAGGTATGGGTATAGCTGCAATTCTCCGAATCTCATTTCTAACAAGTGCAGGCATCAAAATAGAATCAAATCCCTGACGCACCCCTCCTGTCACAACATGTCTATCACCGATCAATGCAATATCTTCATTGACAACAAGACGACCAAGACGAGGATGAGAGGCATACAATACCCATCCATCAGACAAACGCCACTTATGACCAGGTTCCTGTGCAGCACTAACACTATCAGGCATAACAAAATCACCAATATTATCATCACCATCCCCATTCTGAATATTTTCAGACTCATAACCACTCCCACTTCCACTCCCAATTTCAAAAACGCTATCTTGAAAAGGATATCGTCCTGTATCAGAGGGAGACTTACTAACATCTTCATACCTTTGTTCCATTGTGTTAGAGCACTGCTCGGTCGAACTCGCAAGCGTTGTTATCTCAAGCTTGTTTTTCAAGTTTAGTTGTCAAAACTATAAGTCTTGGTTTCTAGTCTACTTATAGTTATGTCTCGGATTAGGATAGAATGTGTAGTTGAGCTTTAGACTTCATGGCGTTCATCGATTGAAGACGAAGAACTACTAAGGGGATCTTGTGGAACTTCATCAAAAAAAAGTGTGTGGAGACTTGAACTCATCTATCACCCAGAAGTCTATTCAATTCTATATCCTATTGAGACAAAAATCGTATAGCTATATAGACTTTACATTATACACATTTGATATTTCGAGCTGAGTTTAACTCGCTTATATCTTTCTCGAAATATGTATTGGATTTTTTTTTCTTTAACTATGTTCATCAGTATTCTTGACGAAAGTCAAAAGATGATCATGTGAAAATCACCTGGTAACATCTTACATGGTTTGTGTGAGACAGTCATTTGATGTAGACTCGGAATGTTTCGTATTCATCATGCGATTACTTGAAAATTGCTTATAAGCTAATAGTTTGTGTGAGACAGCTATTGTCGTCTTCTAAGAATATTTCAATGATTGAAATGGGAGTTAAGAGTTAAAACCCATGTCTGGATACATTACGGTTTTTGTACTTAGTGTACGAACTATTTTGACGGAATTCAGGACCGGAAGTTATGTTTGCACACCCGTTCGCAAACTTATTCAACTGTTAAGTCAGGGTACTTAAGTTTGCATACCCGTTCGCAAACTGACGTAACTGTTGAAGTACGGGAACCAATTTTGCATACCCGTTCGCAAACGGTTCAACTGAGTTCCGTCTGGAGCTAACATTTGCGTACCTGTTTGCCAACTGTCGGCTTTTGACCAATGTCCGGACTTAAGTTGCGTACCCATTTGCAAACCTAAGTGGTTCATGTTCTTAAATCGGTTAAGTATGATTTCATACTATACTAAGGAATGCAATCTTTGCAAACTGTGGCTAAAATGTTCATGAACTGATTCTATTGAATCAATCCGATTTTGCTTCAATTGTGTCTTATATACTTCTATGAGAATATAAACAATTGGACAACTCTATGAGTAACACAATTAGATTCATTTTATTATGAATTGATCTAGAAGTGTTAAGATGAACATGGTTAATACAAAAGTGTTCATGTGGCTAACTTCGGTTAACTGTTATTGAGCCAACTCAATATACACGTTTAGGTACGATTACCTATATCTAAATGAAAGTATATTTCATCTGTGTGTAACAAGCTAAGACCATCTAACGGTGGCAAGATATTAGCTTGAATCTTAAACGAGGTTTCATCTAATGGTGAATATTGATTGCTTTTTTCCAAAGTTATCAAACCCTGATTTGAAGACTATGTAAGGGAGAACTCTAGCAACTAGGAAATCTAATCCCCACACCTTTTGTGTGATACTAGTTGCGACTAGAGTCGATTCTCCTTTAACCTAGGTTTTTCCTAAAACCATTATAGGTTAACGACTTAAAGACTTCATTGGGATTCTGAAGCCACCCCCAACTATTTTCTCTATAGTTGTGTGTTCTGATCATACTTTGTTCTATCGTATTGAGTATTATCTTCTCTAAGATTTGCTCAAAATTTATCTCCGATAGGTAAGATATAAAAATTAATCACAAATCTCTTCGTCTCATTCTTTGTGATTCTACAATAACTTGTTCTACTACCATATAGTTAAGTTATTGTGAGGTGATTGATATTTCTAGGATGTTCTTCGGGAATATAAGTATGGATTATCAATTGGTTCATGTTCACCTTAATTTATCAAAAGACAGGACAAAAACTTCATAGGTATTTCTGTGGGAGACAGATTTATCTATTCAAATAGACTTTTCTGTGGGAGACAGATTTGTTTATCAAGTCTTCGAATTTGGGTCGTAGCAACTCTTAGTTGTGTGTGAGATCAACCGAGGGAATCAAATGCGTAGAGTCCTGCTGGGATTCAGAGGAATAAGGAACGCGACTGTACCTTAATCAGTATGAGATTGGTTAGGGCTCAACTACATTCCAGTCCGAAGTTAACTTGTAGTATGATAGAGTTTGTAGCGGCTTAATACAGTGTGGTGTTCAAATCTGGACTAGGTTCCAGGGTTTTCTGCATTTACGGTTTCCTCGTTAACAAAATTCTGATGTCTGTGTTATTTCTTTTCCGCATTATATTTGTTTATATAATTGAAATATCATAGGTTGTGCGTAGTTCAATCAATTGGTAAATCCAACCTTTGATTGTTGATTAAAATTGATTGACACTTGAATATTGGTCTTTACCGTTCAAGTTGTTTCTCATAATAATCAGGCTCGTGGATTTCTATCTGTTTGATTTGCTGATACATTGAGAAACAGAGATATAACTCTTGGATATATTTTCCTTGATTGAGTCTGACTGTCTAGTTGATTCTCTTGGAATTATATTGGAGTTAGTCCATATAGATTGCCGAAACGAAATATTGGGTGTGGTTGTTGTACCCCCGCTTTTTCAATTGGTTTCAGAGCAGGCAAACACGTTTAATACCTCATAAGTCTGTGTTTGTAGCAATATGACCCTATGGACAGAAATGTTATCTCTATAAACGCATCACCAGTTTAGAAACGTTCTGATTTGGTCCAAAGCCTTGTTTCTCCTGAGAAATCTCTCACGTCTTCTCCATTGTCTGAAACTGTGTATAACTGGGAAGCATGCCTAGATGAACAGTTGGATGATCTTTCTGACGAAAGTAATTCAGATGATGGACAAGATGTTGATGAGGAAGTCTCGCAATATATCAAGCTTTTTGACCATCTCATAAAGAAAAAGAAGTAAACATCTTGCTTGGCTGAGTTTCTGACTCCTCTCTGTCTAGAAAATGAGAAAACTCTTTAAGGGTTACGATTGTGGGTATAATCTCTTACAATCTATTATGAAAGATAGTGAAGAAGATGTGCGTTCAAAGAATTCTGAATGTGAAAATCTTCGTCGAAATCTCTTTGTGTTGAAAGAAGAACTTGCTGAATCCGAAGCAAGATGTATCTCTCAACAATGTTGTTTTAAAGACAGAGAAAAAGTTTTTCCCTCACGAGAGAAACAATTGGAGGCTGATATTTTTACTTCTCAAAACAGGGTAAATATGCAAGAAAAAAACTTGAAAAAGTTTAATCTTAGTTCAACAAAATTATCCACTATGCTGGGAGCTGGTAATAAACATTGTGATACACGAGGTTTGGGCTATGAAGGAATAGACGCTCCAAGCAGTGGCAAGATTGATTTTGTTTGTGCTAATAACAATTTCCTGCAGAAAAATTTCACTAATGGCAAATGTGAAAAATTACCTCCTGAGGCAGAAGAGTCAAAGGACAAAATAAGTCGACCTCCTACTCATATGAGAAAGATTAATAACATTCCCTTCAGATGTTATTATCGCGGAAACAAAGGACATCTTGAAAAGAGATGTCGTTTTCATTTGCAGAATGAAAAACTTCATAACATTCTTATCTGGATGTCTAAGGAAGTAATCAAACCTGTTTCTCATATTACTGGTCTCAAATGTCCAACCCTCAGACAAGGAAAGTGCTGTGATGAGCCAATTCTTGCATGTAAGGATAACACAAAGGCTTTCTACAATTGTAAAAAGAATTGTGTTATGAGGACAAATGACTGCTTTTTTGATCCAATAAATATAGAAAATTTGTCAAATTTTTCTTCCGGGACTAAAGGGAGTCTTGGATCAAAAGTGCCAACCGTTCCTGAATATATTCATGTCAATAATCGTATTTCGGAACTCAATACCAGTATAAATAGACTCAAGTGAAGCATTAAAAAGGCAAGGAAAGCAGCAACTTTAGTTATTTCTCGTCCTCCTCTTGTTAATCCTCTTGAGACTAACTCTATTGATTTCCTAGATGTTTTTCAGGAAATAAAAAGGGAAAATGTCAATACTTTTGATGAGCTATATGCTCGTCAAATTACAACTTGACTTCTTACAATTGTGCGTCCTCTTTGAGACCGTGTGAGGATGCACATAATTCTCAAGAAGCTATCTTCTTCTTGACAAAGTGGTCTTTGTTGTATTCGTTCTCATTTTTTTTATAAAATGATCATCTTACTGTTGAGCCCTGCTCCGGTTATGTATAACACGATGTAATATAAATGATCGATAACTCTTGAGAAAACTCTCTTTGTTGTTTACCTTGAAAATCTTCGTTTTTTTCTTCCCTAATGACAGTTGATTTGTTGTCTATCAACAATTACTTTGTGCTCTTTTTCTGAGATAAGTTTTCCTGTCATATGTTTGGAACTTGTTTTTGATTTCTATCAAAACATACTTCTAAAAATAGGCTTCATTGGTTCCTTGGTTTTGAATTTGGTTCATGACCACGAACGTACGTGCACCCAACCCGTTACCGAACGCAAACGAGTAACCCTAGGGTTTTCCTATGAAAATCTCATATAAATATATGAAGGATTCCTCCTTCTGATATATGCTCGTTCTGTAACGTCAATATTTATCTTGTGATATCATGGAGTGCACAATGGATGGATGCAAAAAGGAAGACAAAGCTGAAGAGGTCAAGGTCATTGAGTTTCACGAGAACCCTGTTTTCATAACCTGCTTTCATGCAGTTGACCATGAAAACGATCTTCCAGTTCAGATGTCATCTCAATTGGTTGAAAATCTTCTTCGGGATTTTGAGGTTGTTCGTGGTCGACTTGAAATTGCAATAAAGAATCTTGAGTTTCTGAAGAATGAACTGAAGAAAGCCACTGATGAACTTGTTCTTGTTCGATCACTGGTTACTGACTACATCTAAGTCTTTTCAGTTCTGTTTTTAGATTTTATTTTTATTATGTCTAGAAAACTTCTTATGAGAATTTATTCTTGTGTTTTAAGAAGGATAACTAGGGTTTGGAATAGCAAATATTGTGATTACACATAGCTATTGCCAACGATTTTCATCTTGCATTATTTTAGATTTATTTATTTAAATTCTGAAAAGACGAGGTGATGTAATTTTAGATAGTGGTAAGAAATGAGGTTGTCGTTCACTCGGATTTGTAGAGATTAAAGTTTTTAAAAATACTAAATAAATATATACAAAGATATTTAACAATGGGCGAGAGGTACTGGGACTAAGGATTTAGTCAATCTTTATAATATAAGGTTCACTTATTTATTCTCAACAATTTTAGCTCAAGAAATATAAACATGGACTCTATTTTTGCCAAGGTAGATTCTCAAAACATTGATTGTAAATGTTAAGCATGGAACATCAAATCACCTAAGCTAAGCATGACCCATCAAATCAAATGACAACCAATTTAATCAAATCATATTTCAATTAATTTTAATGCAAAAGTCATAAAAAGAATAAAAATAAATTTACCCATGTATGAAGTTCGGCCTCCTCCGTCGTCCCAGTGTTGGGGTTTAACTCATCATGTCGAAAACACATTCAAAATATGTATTCATGGCTCAAAAAGTGTTTACAAGAAGAGAAAATAATGAAACAGGAAATCTGCAACAGCACAGGTGCGTTACAGACCGACTGTTTCAACTCTCAACTGTTATGATGAAGATAATCGTTACAAATCTGAAGATAAATGTTGCAGAAGAGGATGAAGAAACTGTTACAATGAAGATAAATGTTGCAAACCAGTTGAAGAAACTGTTACAACGAAGATAAATGTTGCAAACCAGTTGAAGAAACGTCGTTGTTTCCCTGTTCTTCACGAGCAGCAGCAGCAGCAACAACAGAGTTCTGAAAACTCTTGATTCACGCCTCCTGAGCTCTCCTCTCGACCCCAAACTCTCTACACCCCTTCTATATGACCTGGGTAATCTATTTATACCCGAAATATGCATCGAATCTCCTCCATAACTTCAAAAATCTTCTCTTTATTATTTTTATTCTCACGGCAATAATTTCCATTTTTTGATCTTCCACGCGCATGCAGCTGTATTTCTTTCATTCTATACCTTCTTCACGCTCCAGGATATCTATTGAGTCTTCCAAACACGTGCAGTACACGTTTTAAATTTCTCACAACTCGTGCAAGCTCATGTTTTTCCTCCAACTCCCTGTTTGGATTAAAACAAGTTATCTAGCCAAATTTGATCGATAAAATCACCCATACTAGATTTCTATAGTCATATCACGTCTACCCACTAAGTTTCAGGGATTGAATCTCACTAAATCATGTCCAAACATCCGATTGAAATTCTGGCAGTGAAAGGGAATATTTTCCCGCCAAAAATATTTTTTTGAATTTGAGAAGAACATGTCCTCCCCCTAATCCTGCACGGGTGTCCCTTTAGCACTTGTCTTATGGGTGCAAATAGTAATTTTTGGGCGTAGATAGTAATTTTTCCGGGGTTCCTCCGACACATTTTTGGGTGCTTCCGGTGCATTTCTGGGGTGCCTTTAGTACTCTATCCTGGGGTGTAAAACACCACTTTTCGAGCCAATTTTTCCGCAAGAGCTTATTCCCTAGAAAAAACTTAAAACAACTTTATTAGAAATAAAATGAGTCCTAGATAATGTAGTTATGGGTGAAAATGCGTCACACTTACGTGCTTATCACGAGGGAACCCAAATACACCACAATCTTTAAAATATCCACCTATAAATCCTCATACCGAAAGTGATTGTCTACGGAAAAAGTCGAGACAATACGACAAATCGGTATTCACACTTTGTGTGATCGTCTATGGATACGAGATCGAGACAATACAACAATCAAAGTGTGATTACTTGATAATAGGTTCGGACTTGACCAAACTCTATAGGATCACTATCAAGTAAAGCGGAGTTAACGTTTGTGTAATTTACTTTAAATTATAATAACAACAATTATAATTGCAGAAAGGATAAGTAAATGACAAGATTTTGTAAACGAGGAAATCGCAAATGCATAAAAACCCCGGGACCTAGTCCAAAATTAAACACTCTCAGAATTAAGCCGTTATACAAAATCTAAACCAACTTCATATAGTTGAGACCAAACAACTAACCCTAGTTCACTCAATTTCCTCAGTATCCGTGCTCTTCCGACTTCGAAGAGTGCACGTACTGGAATAATTCCTTTGGATCGTATTCCAAACAGTAAAGGAACAACAAATCTGTTTGGTAACAACTCTTTTGATTCTTTAAGATAAAGATATCTCAAGTCATATGCTAAGGATCTTCCGTTTAGTCTAACAAACTCCTTTGCTTGGTTAGATCAATGTATCCAATAACTACCGAAGTAGCCAAGTTTAGAATTGCAATCAATCAATATAGATTCCAATAAGAAACTATAAGGTGATGCTGATCTAGACCTGGAAATTAGGGTTTTAACCCGCGGGTCAACCCTAACTCGACCCGCATAAACCTGGCCCGTCTTAACTCATTTCCTAAACAAGTCAGGTTAGGTTGATGATATTAGGACCCGGAGTTAAACGGGTTGAACCCTCCTAACCCGTGGGTTACCTGCCCAATCCGTCATTTTCTTTTAGATTGTGGCGTCTAGGATTTTAGGGTAAAATATACCACTGATTTCCCCAAAATTAACTTACGAATCATCAATATCATCAAGGTTTCATTTGAATTTTCTCTTCAAAGGCTTTAATACTAACTATAGTTAGAAATTTACAATCAAGTATACTGAAACCCTAACAACTAGTTTAGATCTAAAACAAAGAAACTTATTCTGACATTCACATTCACATATACATTTAACAAACAAATCCTTGATCAAACTCCTTGATAATCTCGATTCTTCAATTAGTTCACATAGCATGTTCGTACATATTCATACAAACCCAAATCAGTAAAACAGAAAATAAATATGAAAATTTGATCTATTGATTCTTTATCAACACCACCACAATAATAATATCTATAGGAAAATATATAAGCAAGGTCGTTGATGACGATCGATTAAAGAACAAGAAAGAAAGCGTTGATGACGATCGATTCAAAGAAAAAAAGAACGATAGAGATGGCATGTTCGTACATGACTTCAATAGATGGTAATTGAGATAAGAACAAAAGTAAGAAAGAAAAAAGAGGAGGTGACGAGTATTTTCTAGGGATTAAGAAGTTGTCGGTGGTATAGTAGTATAGATATCCTCGTATAATACGTCGCTTGACAGGTAGTAGGCATCAACTGATAGCGTAGTCTGGTGGTTCTATATTAGTGTCACAACCATAACGTGCTAGGATCGATCCCCTCTGATGACTAAGATTTTAATTATTTTAAATTATTAATTATTAACGTTTTCAACTTCCAGCCGTTCATTCAGATATATATAGCTAACCCACCAACCCGCCGGGTTAACCCGTTCAGGGTTAGGGTTGAGTATAATGAACCCGTAGAGGAAATAGTCCGGGTTAGGGTTGGATGTGATCAACCTGGAACCCGTCTAACCCGCCACGTGTTGGCCCTAACCCGTACCGTTGCCAGGTCTATGCCGATCTCATGCAGCTAATCAATCGAATAAATCATATTCTAGTTAGATCTCAGCCGATCAAGGTTTGTGCAACACAAAGATATGAGAAACCAATAAGAAATCTTCTTCGTCTTCAAATTTTCTTTAATCTTCAATAAAAACCTGCACAACACAACTTGAATCTCTTGTGATCAATCACGCATAGAACAGAGTCTGTTAACAATGGATTATCACAAGATGTCTTTAGATCTACAAACAGTTCTAAAGATCATGTCGATACTTCGATCTAGTTTAAGTGAATCTTATAACAAAAGAGAAGATTTTCAAGATTAAACAAACTAGGTGCAATCAAAGTTCAACAACCATTAGTCAATCAAATCAAACGAAAACTAATAACACTGCAATTATCTAGTTTCCCACCAACGGTACTCGTAGAGCTTCTTGATCCCACAAAAGTCTTTAAACGAGCAGTCGTAAGAGATTTCACCTAATTAGGATACTTTCCTCTCCGGATATACGGCTTCACCAGAAACAACAAAAAGATGAAGTTTGCCTGGTAATACATGTGTATCTTACTCTCTCCAGGAACTAGTGATCCTCAAGACAGATTGAGGATATAATTGTAATTTAAGGAATACTGATTTTAGGCAGTATTCTTAGACAAGGAAATATTCCTAAACAAGGTAATATTCCTAGATAAGGAAATATACCTAGAAAAGAAATATTTCCTAGACAAGGTAATATTTCTAGATAAGGAAATATATACTTAGAAAAGGAATTATTCCTAGATTAGGAATATTCCTAGAAAAGGAAATATACCTAGAAAGGAATTATTCCTTGATAAGGAAATAGATTCCTATAAGGTTTGGGAAACCATTAAATCTATAAATAGAGATGTTTAGCTCATAGCTAAGACATCTAGAGTGTGGTTTATGATACAGACACACCTAGATCTAGAGATTGTGGTTTAACACCTAGAAAAGGAGGTTTAACACACATACCTAGAGAGAAGCTTGTGAGACAATTAATTATTGTAAAAGAAAGATTAACAAATAGTTTAAGGTTATTTACCTAGAGAGACTGTGAGCGTAACAAAGAGAGAATTGTAATAGTTTTCTTGTTCATAATCTAGAGAAGATATATTTCTTCGAATTTGGTTTTTAGTGTGTTCTATTTTTTAGTTTTCGTTTATTATTATTTTGAATTCCGCCTCTATAATAATAGTCACCAGGGTACAGAGACCAATACGTATCACCTGGCTCTTAGGATAGTTTTCTAGAAATGCAAACTTGGGTATTTATAGACCAAGGATGTTTGGACACCAAGGAATTTCCAAAACCGAAAGTATTCTCAAGATATGCAATAAATGCCCATTCGGTTTTCGTAATTCCAGTAAATGCTTTGTCCAATATTTCCCGAAATCTCTCAATAGAAAATCTCCAATTAGTAAATGCACATTATTAATTTTTATTCTCTAGAGATATGCATTTAATTGCTGGTAATTAAAGCATATAAAACTAACAACCTTAATTAAAAGATACTTAATCTATTTTGGAACAGGATCTCCTTGAGTAATAAGGAATATCTTTGAACAATAAAAGATAAGAGTTATTGTTCGTGTTCAAAGTATGTTGACATCTTTTCTTTTTAAATCATCTTTCTTATTTACAATCTTGGAATCGATTATACCACACTTCCAAACAAATTTAGAATTGGTTCATCTGTATTCCAAGACAATTATGTGATTGATAAAATATCAAATCACCTTTATGGGTTCAATCGGTTCTACCAATCACTGGGATCGGTTATACCATAATATGGAACTCTTGTGATCGGTCACACAAGTTACCAGGACCGGTTATATCAGTTACCAGGATCGATTACATCAATTCCCAGGACCGGTTACCATATACACATGGTTTTGCTTGTGATCGGTCACACCAGTCACTAGGATCGGTTACACCAATTACCAGGATCGGTTACACCAATTATTAGGATCGGTTACACCAATTACAAGGATTGATTACACAACTCTCTGTAATCGGTCACACCAATTACTAGGATCGGTCACACCAATTACAAATATCGATCATACCATCTCTGGTGATTACTTAGGATCAGTTACACTAATTAATCAAAATTAGTCATACCAAATCATAAGTCATGCATTGTGATTAGTTGTACCAAGATACATAACAAGTTATGATCGGTTTTACCATCTCACACATATTGGTAATCCAAATATTTGCAATGAATAACAATACCAATAAGCATAGCGATTTCCCTTTCGATTCATAAAACAAGTTCATGAATGTACTTCCTTCAAACAAATGTAAAACATTGTTTCCTAGGATGAAATCTTCACCTTTACCTATTCTCATAATCATAACAGCATTCATAAGATTATGTCGATGTCATATCTACGAAGTTCAAAAGATAAGCGTTATACTTTGTAGTCTAATTCCTTAATACTATGATCATATGATCATGTCTCACTACTTGAGTAAAATATTCATTCACAGCTTCGCAGTTATGTTTTCAATATAGCACGACTTGAAAGATACATTAGGAATGAAACAGTTCAAGTCAATATTACTAACCTCAAGAGGAAGAATGATGTCGTCGTTGTAGCTCGTTACTTCTTCACGTTCTTCAGGTCTTCGAGTAATACTTGTATTCTCACATTCCTAGACTTTCTAGTCTAACCTATACAAATTTGTCTCTAGTACATAATCAAGCGACTCTTAGATGAGTTTTGATTCACTAAAATATGACAACCAAACTTGACATACCAACGCTTGGTGGGTTCAACCGAGCTATGCTCTAACATTCTCCCCCTTTGTCAATTTTAATGACAAAACTCTTAATACATATGGATAAACAAATTACAAGAATTCATTAAACATACGCTTGATTCCAAGTTTCAACAGCACAATAACCTGCATATATTCAATCAATAAATGCCGTTGTTGACATTTGAATAACAAAGCTTATACTCCCCCTAAAGGTAAGATAGGTAGATATTAAATTCGAACATATTTGTTATTCCCCTTTTGTAGTCAAGATAACTACACAGCAACATGATATGTTTCTCCCCCTTAGTCAATGCTTTACTCTTTCGTTAGATATAACGTTTAAGCACAATTGTCCTTTCCTTAGTGATTACAAATCGCTTGTTTAGTCCATATATTTCTACCCGTTTTTGTCACAAAATGACAAAGGTTCGAGAAAATATAGGTCAAACCGAAAGGATCTTACAAATCTAAAAGACTTGTATACAACCTATAAGAGTTAAGCACGAAGGTTTCACATACCACTTTAGATAACCAATATTAAAACCTAAACTACAAGTAATTTAGTTATAATATGTTATCAAGGAAAACTATTTCCCGAAGCAATTTTCCCTAATAGGTTAACAAATTGACTAAGAAACTTAGTTCCCTTGTTAAATTGATTGTACACATACAATCACTTATTTAGATAAGACCAAAATAAAGATCAGAATTAACTTTATTTATCTCATCAGGTTCTAATTATTCAAAATATAACTTAGACGTTTCTCTTTAGACAAGACAAGTACTAGGTTCGTTAACTAGTATTTCTTGTCAAGGCATTTGATTAGACTTAAATAAACGAATCCTTAAATTTGATAAGTCTAACTAAGATCAGAATTAACTTAGTTTCTCTTATCCGGAATCGAATTGGACTAAACAAATGATCCCGTATTTTGTTAAGCCATAAACAATACATACAAACCAAAATAAATTAACTTGCGCAATTATTTTCTTAACCGGAAGCAATTGAAACAAACATAGACATTATAGCACCGCAATTGCACCGAAATTTCGTTAAGCAAAAACACTTGATACCAAACAATAAAGAAGATACCAAACAATAAGTCAAATGAATTGACACAGTTTTTCTTAACCGAAAACAATTGAATCACACACACACACATCCATACACATCATAATGGAATATATCAATTGTACCGAAATTTTGTTAAGAAAAAGCAAAATATATGCAATATAAATAAGAAAACGATTAACTAACAAATTCGTTACCTCAGATTCAGCATCCTCTTCTCCCCATAAAGATATATCATTAAGCGCAAGTTCAAGTTAGAACTCTCCCCCAGTATGTTTTCATCCTCTCGCAAGAACAAAAAAACAACAACAAAAGCAACCTTTACCAGAGAAATGTTGAATCGGTTTTAACTAATACGTGCCAATAGCAATAGTTGAATACCCGAAACACGTATGTCTATGCTAAACACAACTCATGTAAACACAGATTGATTCAACATATTGTGACTTTTCACATATGAGTTTCAATCGGAACACCTTATGATCCTTTGATAAAGCCTACCAACAAGGGATAAAACTTAATCCCGCTAAATCAAAAAGCCACACAAACCATAAGGGTTCTAATCATATGAGATCGAATATTAAGGTTAATGAAAACCGAAATCATACATCCCATAAATCGAAAACACACAGCAAAAATATAGACATTCAAGCACAGGCTATGTAATCGGAAACTATCACAAGAAAAATTATAAACCAATAATTTTATTCATAAATAATGATAGTTTTATTCAAAATAGACCTTATACAATAATCGAAATAAATCAAAAATTGTTGTCTATTTTTTTTTCAAAATAAGAGTCTATTCTTATTTTATGAGCAACTTAATCCTTCATATCGGTACTAGAGGAAGGCAGATTATTACTTTCAGTCTTCAGCTTGTGAATTTCTTCAAGTAGATAACCTTGTTGCTTGACCAGAATTTCTTGCAGTTGAGATGTTTTCATGAAGGATTCTGCAAGTACATGTAATTATTTCTTTGATTGAACACAAAAGTGTGTCAATGCCTCAATATACTAATCTTTCTTCAGCATATTCTGTCTTTCCTTCTTGCTAAGCCAATCTCTCTTTTTGATTTTCCTATTAAGTTTCTCAGCATCAAGAGGAGGTGAAGACTTATTCTTAAAGAGATCTTTCAGATCAAGCACCTTTTCAAGAGAAGACATCGGATCTTGACTCATAGTTCGGACAAGGAATGACCAGAGAATGAACAGGATCTTTATATATTTTTCATACTTCCAAAAATATAATATTCCTATAAATACGAATATCTTTAAATATATTTTCAAGTACTAGATTTTATTCCCCATAATCTACACATAAGTGCCTTGATTTTTTACTTCCTCACACACAAATTCGGCACACAAGGTGAGGTTGTAATTCTAATACCGATTATGCGATATTAGTATGAGATTTTCTCTCATCATGGGATTTAGAACAACCAATGTGTCCTTTATCTAGTATCGTATGAAAAAATCTTTTCTTGTTACCTCGAATTAATGAAGTATCTTGAAATTGGTTGGAGTTGCATATGCACCTTTTAGCAATCCTTGTTTTTGAGACAGTTTTACACTTTGTCTTATTTTTCCATTTACCATTAGATGATTTTTCAACATCGGAAGACATGTCCATTTTCAAAATTGTTAAATCACTAATGGAGGAAAAGGGAATCAAATTAACAATCAGTGCAATATTTCCTCTTCTTCAGAGTCATATGAATCAGAGGTCTCGTTCTAGAGTTACAACTAATGCCTTGCTCCCAGTGTATTTCCTAAGATTAGGATAGTCTTTAGCCATATGACTAAAAACTTTACACTTAAATCACTGAGGCTGATATTCACCATATTCTTCTTGATCCTTCTTGTTCTTGACAGGAACTCGGTCATGGGTTCGAGAAGATCAATGAGCATCTTTTATAAATCTCTTATTTATCTTCTTTAAGAGATCTCGAAACTGTCTAGTGATTAGTGATAATGACTGTTCAATTTCATCACCAGAATCTTCTGCAATCATTCCATCAGAATCAACTATCAATCTATCTTTCTCCATTGGAGCTTTTGGAAGTTTTGCATCTTTAAAAGCAATTCCTTTAGCTTGAATAGACTGTGATTCATGATCAAAGATCTTTAACTTTCCAACGAATGTGCTCCGTGAAAGTGTTGAAAGATCATTTGATTCTATGATTGCATGCTTCTTAGATTCGTATCTAGATGGAAACAATCTGAGAATTTTGCACACCATATCTTTTTCAGAAATAGTCTTTCCAAGAGAGAAAGAAGCATTAACTATCTCAGACAGTTTAATATTAAACTCTTCAAAAGTGTCATTGTCATCCATTCGAAGGTTTTCCCAATCAGACATGAGAGTTTGAAGTCTAGCTTCCTTTTATGATGTGTTACCTTCGAATATGATCTGAAGGTTATCCCAAGCTTCCTTTGAGGTTTGGCATGTTGATACATGATGTTGTAGATCACGACTTACAGCATGTATAATAGCATTCAAACTATCTGAATTCCGCTTTGCAAAAGCCTTTTTCGCTTGTATAATCCACTAAGCGTTTAAACTCAGTTTCCAAATTTTCTACTTTCGGGCGATTATAACCATCAACGACTAATAGCCAAGTATTAAAGTCTCGTGATTGAAGAAAAGAACTCATAGAAGATTTACACCATAGTTAGTTTATTCCGTCAAATCTTAGCGGTAAGTTAACTGAAATCGATTCATGTGAACTCGAGTTCGTTTCTTATAGGTTGGATCGCACCAAACATAGATTGTTAGATCTTTTCGTGTTTGCCTTCTCTGATACCAATTGAAAAGACGAGGGTACCCAAATACACCATAATCTTTAAATATCCACCTATAAGTCCTCTTACCGAAAGTAATTGTCTATGGACAAAGTCGAGACAATACAAAAAATCGGTATTCACATTTTGTGTGATCGTCAATGGATACGAGATCGAGACAATACAACAATCAAAGTGTGATTACTTGATAATAGTTTCGGACTTAACCAAACTTTATAGGATCACTATCAAGTAAAGCGGAGTTAACGTTTATGTAATTTACTTTAAATTATAATAACAACAATTATAATTGCAGAAAGGAAAAGTAAATGACAAGATTTTGTTAACGAGGAAACCACAAATGCAGAAAAACCCCGGGACCTAGTCCAGAATTGAACACTCTCATAATTAAGCCGCTATACAAAATCTAAACCAACTTCATATAGTTGAAACCAAGCAACTAACCCTAGTTCACTCAGTTTCCTCAGTATCCTTGCGCTTCCGACTTCGACGAGTGCACGCACTGGAACAATTCCTTTGGATGGTATTCCAAACAGTAAAGGAACAACAAATCTGTTTGGTAACAACTCTCTTGATTCTTTAAGATAAAGATATCTCAAGTCATATGCAAAGGCTCTTCCGTTTAATCTAATAAACTCCTTTGCCTGGTTAGATCAATTTATCCAATAATTACCAAAGTAGCCAAGTTTATATTTGCAATATGAAAAGACGAGGGTACCCAAATATACCTAAATCTAAAACTTTTCCACCTATAAGTCTTTTCTCCGAAAGTGGTTGTGTATGAACTGAGTCGAGACAATACAACTAATCGGTTCACACTTCGTGTGATCGTCTAGGGATACGATATCGAGACAATACGACAACAAGATAACTTGTGTGATTGACTATGGAATCATGAATACAAGATCGAGACAATACAACAACGAAGTATGTTTACTTGATAATAGGTTCGGACTTAACCAAACACAATAGGATTGCTATCGAGTAAATAGGAATTAACGTTTGTGTATTTTATTTCTAATTATAATAAAACAATTATAATTGCGGTAATAGAAAAGTAAAATACACAGCAAGATTTTGTTAACGAGGAAACCGCAAATGCAGAAAAACCCCGGGACCTTGTCAAGAATTGAATACTCTCAGGATTAAGCCGCTATACAAAATCTAAACCAACTTCGTATAGTTAAGACCAAGCAACTAAACCTATAGTTCACCTAGTTCCGTCTGTATCCCTGTGCCTCCAACTTGCAGTAAGTCACACACTTGGAACAATTCCTTTGGTTCGTATTCCAAACATTAAAGGAAGAACAAATCTGTTCGGTAGCAACTCTTTTCAATCAAGTGATATGAGTTGGACAAAAGGCTTTTCCGTTTATCCCAATAAACTCCTTTGTCAGGTCCTTGGATCTATCTAATAACAACTACCAAAGTAATTGTCAAGACTACGCAATCAATACTTTGAATCACAAAGAAACGTATTGATGCCGATCTACTCAACTAATCAATCCAATCTATCACAAAGATAAACCGATTATAGTTGGATCCCTTTCCAGTCGAAACAAGTATTTTGCACACCAAAGATTATGAACCCAAATCAGAAATCTTTTTTGTCTTCAAATCTTCTTAGATCTTTAATAAACACCTGCACACAATCAACTTGAATCTCTTGTGATCAATCACACACAAAACGGAGTCTGTTAATAATGGATTATCACAAGACGTCTTTAGATCTACAAACAGTCTAAAGATCTCCCGTCGAAACTCCGATCTAGTTTGAGTGAATCTTATATCAGAAGAGAAGATTCTCAAGCATAAACAAACTAGGTGCAATCAAAGTTCACTAATCGTTAGTCAATCAAATCAATCGAAAACTAATGATAAACTGCAATTATCTAGTTTCCCACCAATGGTACTCGTAGAGCTTCCAAATCCCAAAGAAGTCTTTAAAACGAGCGGTCGTAAGATATTTCGCCTAATTAGGGTACTTTCCTCTCCGAATAGACGGCTCCACCAGTAACAACACAACTAGGTAGTTTTGCTGGCTCTGAGGATTAGTTTGCTTGAAATGAAAACTTCAATATTTATAGACCAAGGAAGTTTGGACACCAAGGAATTTCCAAAATCGAAAATATTATCAAGATATGCAATATATTTCCAAATTCGGTTTCCATAATTCCTGGAAATGCTTTGTCCAAATATTGACCGAAATCACTTAAAAGGTCTCCAATTAGTAAATGCACATTACCAATTTTATTTTTTAAAGATATGCATTTTAATTGCTGGAAATTAAAAGCATATAAAACTAAAAACCTTAATTAAAAGATTCTCAATTTATTTCGATCCGGGATTCTCCTTTAGCTATTAAGGAATATCTTTGAACAATAAAAGGTAAGAATTACTGCACGTGTTCAAAGTATGTCGACATCTTTACTTTGTAAATCCTTTTTCATATTTACAATTTTGGAACCGATTTGCCACACTTCCAAACGAGTTTAGAATTGATTCATCTGACTTCCAAGAACTATGTGATTGATTATCCTATCAAATCACCAATCATGGGTTTCACGGTTCTACCAAAACAAGTTTCGGTTCTACCTCCATGTGGGTACTAGAATTAATCACGCTAGTTACCACAACTTGGTTGAATAAGTACTAGGATCGGTTCCCACATATATATATGGTATCTAACTTGTATTTGTTGCACATGTTCATAGGATCAGTTCCCCAATAACTAAAAACTTGTTGCATCTCTTACAAGGTTCGATTCCCCTTTGCTTGTGATCGGTTGCACCTCTTACTAGGATCGGTTCCCCAATATCTAGAGTTGGTCATACCAATTACAACAAATCGATTATACCATCTCAGGTGATTACTTAAGATCGGTTTCACTAATAAAAGTCATACCAATACAAAAGTCAGGCCTTGTGAATAGTTTTACCAAGATACATAAACAAGTTATGAGCGATTATACTAAACACACATATTGGTAATCCAAAGATTTGCAATGAATAACAATACCAATAAGCCTAGCGATTTCCCTTTCGATTTATAAAATGAAGTTCATGAATTGTACTTCCTTTAAACGAATGTAAAACATTGTTTCCTAGGACGAAATCTTCACCCATACCCATTGTTTATGGTGGTTTTCGGTTCAGGGCTAAAATCGTGAAACCCTTTATTTAATACGCTGTCATCCTGCAAAGGAACAAAATCCATTTGAAAGTGATGAGTGTATAAACTTCTTCACTCACATATGTATTGAGCAATTCAATATATTTACGAAATTTATCCAGAATGGTGCGTGAAGCAACAATCCCAGATATTCTGTAAATTTTAACCTATTGCATTATTCACTAATGCATGACCTGCCTGGTATTTTCCTATGTTATGTTCCCAGCCGAACTCTTAATATTGGCATGACATGAGGATTAATGTTCACTCGCAGTGGAGTAGCATGAATCTCCCGAAATGTCAGTATTGAGACCTGCATGAAAACACTCGCGTAGGATACACCACTCTCTGATAAAGAGATCAGCGTGTTTACACACTTTTTAATTAAAAGTTAGCACGATCGAACGCGTTTAAATTCCTCAAGGAAAATCTAGACTGTCCATATCGGTCTTAGAAAACGATCACGGCCACACGATTTGGCCACACAATTCAACAGGCCTAGCCTACTCCTAACGGAACTAGGCGATCATCATGATGACCACCGGTGGGCCCACTAACATCCCAACCGATCGGATTCCATCTAGTCACCCGCAACGTGATAGACGCATTTATGTGTCTATTTTCATCTCTTTTATGTATAGTG